>CAXHWN010001018.1:498291-500791 GCA_964020975.1 Hermodice carunculata | reverse complement strand
CACCCCTACAAAAATGATATGTTAGTAGATTCTTTAAGCCTTGTATCGTCACCTTTTTCATTATAATTACAGCCCCTTGAATAATATCATAGTAGATTCTTTGACATTTTTGCCATCCCTTCTCTTACAATAATCATGACCTCTAGAATAATAAAATAGTAGTACAGTACAGCCCACACATAGGTTCCCCCCCACCCACCCCCACCCCCGCCCTCCATGCTAACATTATTTTTGAGCAAGCTCAAATATGCTGGCATAAAATCTGGCACTTGCCAGAAAAAAAGTCACATCGCCAAATGCTCATGCTCAACAACCAAATATGTCACAAGCATCTGGCGACTCGCCATTGGCACAATGCTTTTGGTGACAAGCATAATGCTTTTGGCCAATGGTTGGTCACAAAGTGCACACAGCGCATGGTGCGATTGGCAATGAGCATAATGCATTTGGCTATAAACATAATGCACCTAGCCATTCGCCATGTGCATTTTGTCCATGAAATGCCAGGGGCAGTGGTTTGCACTTTCTCGCCTGCCTCTACTAGCATGCACGCACATGCTAGCATACATTATAGGTTTTTCAGCATGCGAGCACATGCTTTAAAAATGCCAGCATAAAGGGAACTAATGTGTGAGCTGTACTGTAGATTATTTGAGTTTTCCAATGTCTCCTTTTTCATAACAATTATGACCCCTTGCATAATATGCTAGTAGATTATTTGACTTTTGTGTCAAGTCTCATTTTTCATGATAGTTATGGCCTCTTGTATACTTTGGTAGCAGATTCCTTGATATTTGTATCAAATCAGCTTTCTTTTGATAATTAACCCCCCAGAATAATGATATGGTAGTAGATCCTTTGACTTTTGCACCACATCTCTGATCCTTTTTTATGATAGCTATGATCCCTAGAATAAAATGGCAGCAGTTTCTTTGACATTGAATTCAGTCTCCTTCTTCATGATAATTATAACCCCGAGAATAACGATACGGTAGATCATTCTATGACCATTACATCAATTTCTTCTTTGATGATCTGGATATGACCTTGGCACATTCATGTAGACTCCTTCCCCTTTCTCTTGGCCCCTTTTTGATGATACAGACCCAAGAGTGGTGATCGATGCAAAGTGCTTTCTATGGCCAGCTACCTACAGTCATCTATCTTCATTCTGGAAATCTGAAGACAACGTTGCAATGATAGACATCATCTGGTCTGTCTGCTATTGGATAGGAGTGGGTGTTGCTTCTGTTGTTGTTGTTTTCTGAAAAAGAAAATATCGCACAACAGTAAACACATCAGCCCTGTCTTTCTGGTACAGTGGTCCTTGTCTCGATTGTGAGACCACTCCAATGACAGACCACCTGCCTTGGAAGACCACTTTTCATCTTACTTTGCTTAGTACTTTTCTTGTTATATGTACCTATGAGAGACCACCTGTCTTGAGAGACCACAATTTGGTCATCCCTAGAGGTGGCCTTTTAAGACAGGTTTCACTGTATCACAAACTTTCTTGCATAACTGCACCTTATCCTGACAAGAAGACATATACAGATAGCATGTATGAATATTCTGGTAGGCAGCATTATTCTCATTGGAGCTACATTCATTATCCGCCTCTGATATATCAGTCTTTCCTTCTCATCCAACCAGTCATTTGTGACAACTAAACTGCAGATGATGTTAATGTTTTTCACTTCATGGATCAGTCACACTGCTATACCAAAGTCTTAAAACCATCTTTTTTTTTTTTTTTGAAACCTTTAACTTAACTTTCTTGCAGTGATCTTTGATGTAATCCCAGGAATTATACTGACGTCTGTACTGAATTTGAAAAACTAACTACCATTCTACCCTGGATATTGACATCTTAGTGACCAAATTACATGTAACTTTAAGGAATTTCCCCATTGTTTACCTGTCATGAAAGACCACTGTGGGTCACAGCAATAAACAAGTATGTGTCCTAAGTTGGGGTTTTCATGTAATTTAAAGTGGGAATGATAGTAAAATGTTTAATTGGCTCTAAGTTTTCTTTGCCATGAACTTCCATCCATTTTCAATGTTCAGCGGTGAATAATTGTCAAATTGTAAAAACTAACAATTGTCTGCAATTAAGGCACACAAATATCCTTATATCCACATATGAATAAGTCTAACCCTCTTGACTTACTATCTAAGCATACAAGTATCAGGCATGTCACTCAGAAATTTCAAAATAAGTGAATTTGCACAAGGGCTGACCCCCAACAACTAAAATTTTTCAAGATAATAGCAAATTTTGAATTCTTGGACTGAGATCACAACTCTTTGTTTTCATACATTTTCAGACAAAAAAGTGAATTATTGCTGATAAGTGAATGAATGACATGCCTGAAGTATTAATAGTGTATGAATTTTTATATGTTTCTGCAATAGAAAGTATTCATATTAACTGGCATCCTGTGCTGCCACCTAGACTACAACTGGGAACTTGACTGGAAAGAGGGCAGATTCATAT
>CAXHWN010001018.1:462091-498091 GCA_964020975.1 Hermodice carunculata | reverse complement strand
ATTTAGCAAGGCCAAATGGCCTTCTATTACTGAAGTAACAACTTGAGATGGCAACAAGCTCAAGAAAAGTCATTCACCAAGTCTTATGACATTCAAGATGCTAAACATATTTAGAAATTTCATTTGTTTGGTAGAAAAGGTGTTATTTCTGGATGGTTAACTTATAAGTAATCTAACTGGTACAAGTGCCCCAATCATGGCAGAGACATAGTTCCATTGCCTAGCAACTGAGGGGACCAAAGCAGGTATGTAGTTAACCCTTAAATCAGCGCTTTAAGGGTTAACTACATACCTGCTTTGGTCCCCTCAGTTGAAACAACTTTCCTTGGGGTACTTTTACACAAGGCGTGCAAAGTGCACCAAGAGAGCTGTTGACCAAGACTACTTTTTGCTTTAGACCAGGGTTGCTGTTATTTTAATGAAAGGTATCTTCATGAGAAATCTGAATCTTTTAACCACTATATGTTTAATGGTAATGACAAAACGACTATAGCAGTGATTAGCACGTTAAGGCTAGATTCGATATGAATACATGTACCTCCTAATGAAGCACTTTTATATTTTCTATCCGTCAACTATTTTCAAGTTGGTTTTCCTACCTCTTGCCTTTCAAACAGTATAAGGTTTTATATCCTGTAATTTGGTCATGCTTGTAATTTTCCTGTATATTCGTACATTGACTCAGTGCCAATTTTTGTACCCAGGTACCCACCTTGGGTACAAGCTGGTACCCGACTTTATATTTGTAAATTATCAACTGACCTGGCTTGACTTTTTCGCGGGGAAATTGTTTGAAAAGCTACCACAAAATGGTGTGAAAACCTATACCAGTAGCAATCTGGGCTCTGTGAAATATCAAAAAAAGGGCAATGCCACTTGGAGGCTGAAATTTTATGCGTACCCAGGTACAATGTTTGTACCCGAGTACCCGAATCTGGGGAGCTTTGGGTGGGTACCCAGTCAATGCTCTAATATACATGTGTGTATATATATATATATATATATATATATATATATATATATATATATATATATATATATATATACATATATATATATATACATATATATATATATATATATATATACATATATATATATATATATATATATTCACACTAATAGTATGATAAATCATTTTCATATATACCTTTATTGTCATTTGTTACAACACATCATTAAAATCAGCAAGATTTAAATTAAAGTGAAATATACATGTACCTAATCGACATGATTACATCACATGGATCAGCAGCTGAAAGTTACATTTTCCCTGCACATTGTACAATGTAGTCTTATTTAAACAGTTTGCATTTTGCTTAATTTCATTAAATCACTGCCTGTATAGAAACTTCCACAGGATGACAACTGTTGTTGAGTGCCAATCTCATCTTTCATTCAACATATGAAACAAATAACACTGAACACATGTGCATTTAAGCTGCTCACTAAAACTGAACACATGTGCATTTAAGCTGATCTTTACGAGTACTAACACTGAACACATGTGCATTTAAGCTGATCTTTATGAGTACACATGCAATCCTTGTCCCACCAACATGTGTTACACAGTGTTGTATCCATCACATAATGCAAATGGGTGGTAAGCCTACAACTCCTGAATCACTAGAGGTCAGCACCATTAAGATGGATCACCTGACACCTCATTTCATGTCCAGCTGGTTGTGAGGTGACTGTGGGCCAATCCGTAAAGTACATTAATGATTGACAATGAATGTCCAAAAATTTGATCCGTTATTTAAAACATGTTTGTAAAACATATATGCCCGTGCCTGCCTTCTTCAAAGCAGGCATAATCAGGTCAAGGTCATCCTTTTTAGACTTAGCCTAGCCCTAACAGAGGACTAACAAGATGAACAGGGTGGTCCTTGTGCTGCCGATAGGCAGCGGGGGAATCACAACTGACCAAAATAAATGTCTGTGAGAGTTTCATACTCTTAGTTCCAACATATTTCAAGTCATCTGTTCTAGTCCAAGCACAACAAATTTAGCTAAGGTGGCTCTGTGAACTTGGAAATCGGGTGAAGATCGCCCACCTTCAAAGCTGACCTAGCCCCTGTACAGGACTATATTCCTGTGCAGTATCAAAGTCCTACATGTAGATCAAAAACTTCCAATTTACTGAAATAGGCCTATAATTTCAAACAAAACATTTTGCATTCTGTCATGTGAAAACTACATAAGGTTTTTTTCCCCCTATGGACCTTTGCACTTACGTTTTGGTCTCTTTTGGGTAAATACGAACTATAAATTTATATGTTTCAGCTATACATACCAAGGAACATTGCCTTTGGTCGGAATTGACTTGGATTTGTTTCGTTAGGACTACAGTTTGGATATGGTAATGACACTGTCTAATTTGAGTTATTGTGCAGGAACTGTAATGTAAGGGCTAGCCAGCAGAGTGGTCTGTAAACTTGTAATTGGGTCAAATTCATCCATCTTCAAACTTATTGGAGCCCTATATACATGTAGGACCATAAACCTGTGCCACATGGAAGCTGCAATGCAAATTTACTGAATTTAGCATATGGAGACCGAATTCAGCTAAGGTGGTCCTGTGACTTTTGAAATTAGGTCAAGGTCATCCATCTTAATACTGAACAGAGCCCTTACAGAGGAATATATGCCTGTGCATTACAAAAGTTGTGCCTCAAAAAGCTTGTGAGTTATTATGTGGAAACTACATCACAAAACGTGGCTCTGTGACCTGGGTGACTGGGTGAAGGACTGTTCGTCTAGCTTACCTTATCCCCTGTACAGGGCCATAAACATTGTACACCAAACCAACTGACACACATACCTACCTACACTACCGGTCGGCCCATCCCAAACATTGTAAAACAGCAGGCCCTTATAGCCAACTTCTAAGGGTAAAGAGAATTTGCACTGTGGCAAATGACTTCGAAAACCAACAAATCTTGTCCTATTATTCTTTGAGGGGCTACCCATCGAAGATATTGGATCAAGCCCTGAAAGTGGTTAGGTCTCTGAAAAGACAATCTCTACTTAAATACAGAGGCCCCTACCCCTAGTGAAGATAAGTTATTTCTCATCACTAGATACAATCCCGCCCTACCTCCAGTAAAAGATACCATTGAAAAAAAATGGAATGTCGTACAAGCTTCTAAGTACGGTCCAATCCTTGCAAATAAGCAAATTACCATGGGATTCAGAAGAGCTGGAAATCTGAAAGATATGCTAGTACATGTACATTCCAGAACTAGGTATCCCCCAAAAAGCAACATTCTCCACCCAGCCATTGCAGGAAAAAAGTGACCCAAACCCCTGTGCAAAGGAAGATTGCAGATACTGCAATAAGTGGGACACCACAGGCATGGTGAAAAGCACCAAAACGGGAAGACACTACACCACGTCCAGTAGTGGTTCCTGCAAACACAAAAACCTGGTCTATCTTATCACTTGTACAATTTGTCACAAACAATACGTGGGCCAAACTTATCGCCCAGTCATGAATGGACTCAGGGAACACTTTTATTACATAAATAAAGGAGATATCAACCAACCACTTGGCAGACATTTTGCCAAACCATACCATCAGGGCCTCTCTTTTAAGGATCCTGGAGCATATCCCCACCCCAGCAGAACTGAAGAAGACAGAAATTCTCCAATTACAGTGAGAGTATTTTTGGATCCACCAACTGTGCACTATGGAGCCCATTGGTGCCAATGTCATGGGAAAATAGGCAGCCTTGCCTTGAAAGAATTTTAAGTGCACAGTTTTAACAACAAGCATACATATTAACAAACAATACAGTTAGGAAACAGGTTATCAGTTCAAAAAAGTCTTTCAGTCCTGAGAGAGAGAGAGAGAGAGAGAGAGAGAGAGAGAGAGAGAGAGAGAGAGAGAGAGAGAGAGAGAGAGAGAGAGAGAGAGAGAGAGAGAGAGAGAGAGAGAGAGAGAGAGAGAGAGAGACTGGTTTATAATCCATTTTGCAAAACAAGTGCCCATTGGTTAATTTTGCATTTTGTTGTGCCCATACATCAGTGGTATTTGTGCCAGAGTACATAGTACATACCCACCTCATTTCTAAACCATCGGAATGCTCACTAAAAAAAAAATGTAGCATAAAATGGCTGTATATGGGCTTAAGGCATTCCACGCATTTCAACAAGGACACCACCATAATGGCTCACTGCTTTTTGACAGTTAAAAATCAAACATTTACATTTTGTCCAAAATTTTGGCACTGTTTATTTTCATTGTTTATACGTCCAAGTCAAAGCTGTCTTGAGACACCACCCCGATGGACGTCCAAAATGTGTGGTCTTCATAGGAGGTATAAATACAATGAAAAATTTTAAGCAAAGCAGCCCGAAAAAGGTGATCACTCAAGACAAGGTGGTTGCTCATTGGAGTGCTCTCTCAAGACAGTGACCACTGTACACCTATACAGAAGATATACAGCAGCTGGTGATTTCCAGTTGTGCCTCTGTATAGGGCATCTTTGATATGCCTCTGTCTGCCCTTGTGTAACCATATACAGTTACGCCCGGCTAAAAGTTAACAGCCAAACGCTTTTTTTGCATTTTGCTGGTGTTTGGCTTGTGTTTGGAAACGTTTGAAAACGTATGGAATGTGTTTGGAAAGTGTTTGGAATGTGTTTGGAAAGCGTTTGGGGAAAATCTCAAACACTTTTACAAAACGTTCGAACACTTTCACAAAGCTACCGAACACTTCACCAAACGCGTTGAACAATTACCCGAACGATTTCAAACACTTTCACAAACGCATTCAAACACTATGCATTTCAAACACTTTCATTTAAATGATGAAGAATCTCCAAACGTATTTTCAACAGGTCCAGCAATATATGATGTACCTACATGTAAATGTGAACTTATCCAGCATTATAGGTTGTATATATTTATATAAAACACGATCCAAATACGTTAACCAAGTGTCTAATTCAACTAAAATTAATTAAAGACTTAATTCTTCATTTAAGATGTCATGAATACTTCATCTTTCAAAAAACTGTTTCGGAGTAAATCCATAGGCAATATCATGATCTGATCATGATATTGCCTATAAATTTACTCCGAAATAGTTCCTAATTTTCAATTAAAATATATATAATTACTCCAAGGACCAATGGAGTATCGTCTGGCTTACTCCATTGGAGCTAATTCTATTGCTTGGCTTAGTAAGCCAAACAATACTTAAATTGAGCTGCTTCTGTATTTCCATTCGAAATTTTAAAAGTTAGCCTTTTTTTCAAGAACTTCACTTTCAGAAAAAGTATGATAGCGACTGGGTATACTTGCTACTGAAAGATCTGTAACTTTATAATAAATGAAGTTTTAAACCTGTTAATGTAGGCATATTATTTGTTTTCTTCTTCCTATACTTATTTTCTTCCTTAATTAGGTATGACCATGTCATAATATTGTTCATTACCAGTAACAATATAAATATTAGCAGGTAAAGGTGACAATTACATATTTCCAGGAATTATTTGTCACTGACTCATTTTGTCTTTTCATTTCATTTCCCAGACCCCCCCCCCCAAAAAAAAAAGCTTCATGCCGTCGGCACTCGCATCCAGGCATTGCCCTCAAGTCGCTGACCCCCCCCCCCCCCGAAAAATTCTGGATCCGCCCTTGAAGCCAGTATATCTGAGGCTTTAACACTTTCTAGTCTGAGTCAACAGCTTTCCTCGGCCCGCTCTGGGCGCCGGCGCCCAGAGCGCACCGATAAAAGCTGTTGACTTACTGAAATTAGTTTACGTCCACTGAAGCAAATTCAGTGGGTAGTGGCATGTACATCTTAGAAGGTAGCTTTTGTTGCGTTTTCCACTGTATCACAGGCATAAACCAGTTTCAATTTGTCACGCAAACAAGAAAACAATTATATAGCGTACAATATATACACATGCATTGTAAGTGATACATGTACAAATTGTTAGATAGAACTGATTTTTCTGAAAAAGCATAATTTCAACTTTATTGTGAAATATACATAATAGAGCTTTTTGGCTTATCCATACATGAAGGCGTGCACATGTTGTTGGGATTTTTAGGTGCTGATAAGCTTTTTACAGACACTTGTTAAAAAATATTCCTGTCATTAGAATAAGATTACCAGGTGTACATGTACATGTATCACATACATTTGGCCCAAAGTGTAAAGTGTTTGAAAGCGTTTGGAAAAGTGTTTGAAAGTGTTTGGCAAAGTGTTTGTACAGCGTTTGGAAAGTGTTTGAAAAGTGTTTGCTACGCGTTTGCAAAATGTTTGACTTTCACTGAAAGTGTTTGGGAAACGTTTGGGAAACGTTGGTGCGTTTGGCGTTTGTTAACTTGAACCCGAGCGTAACTGTACACAACAAGATGACTGTTCAAACTATGGCAGGAATTTTTAGAAAATGACTTCATTCAGGTCAGAACAGCTTCATTGGTGGAACCTTCCCCAGAGGGTACATCTGGACGTTTATATATATATATATTTAAAACCTGTTTTTCTAGTTCTTTCAATAACCAGAGGGAGTCGCTAAAGGAGAACCCAAGCCTTTCCCTGAACACATCTGACCAACTACTCATCTGATATTTTTAGCAACACCTGGCGTGGAGAAATGCTACACATATTGATGCTGCACATAATGACAAATTGATAATTTCTCCTCTACATTTACATGTATATAAATGTGCAAAAATCAGGGTTGCGACAGCATATACTAGCACTTTCTTTGTGGACATAAAATGAAAGGAGTAAAAAATGAGAATGCAGAGTTGTAAAAAGTCCGAAGCCATCAGTACATACCATTTCGCGTCCCTTCGTCTCTATAGGTAAACAAAATGCTACTATCGCTGATATGATACACAGACCTCCATACACAAAGCAGGTGCCCATCACAGATGTATGAAGTAAATTCTGAAAGAAACAAGTGTAAAAGCATTACATTCAATACTTGGGGTCCATAAATTGAAACTGCATTGTATATTCCAGGGATATGTGCAAATGCCTTAAATGTAAATGATAATATCTATCTGTCAATCTCCTTACCAAAATGGTATTCACAGACAGATACATATACATTGTACAGTTAGCTAAGAAAACATCTGGTGTCCCACATCAATAAACTTGAAATTTTACCCTCAATTGTTTTTTTACTAAATTTTCTTTTTGATGTAATTTCGTGCTTTTGATGGAAGACTAAAACAATAGTGGCACCTGCTGTATGTGGATACCCCTTCTGCCAAAAAAAGGGGGCCACATACAGCAGGTGAGCTGCCACTACAGGTCAATTTCACAAAGAACCTGACTCCTATGTCTGACCCTAGTGACCACAAAAAAGCAATGCGGCTGCTCACGGCAGTGGTTGCATACAGCAGGTACCACTGTACATGCATAAAAGATGCACAAAGGGAAGTAAGTGGCACCATAACTGAAAATTGTCACTGCTGACTGTAGAGTTTAACTTCTGGAGATGTTGATTCTGATGGGTAAAATTGAAAGGACAGAAGTTGCAGAAAATGTTATTTGCTGACAATCAGGTATGCATAAAGCATTTCATGGGTCATCTCAAATAAAGTCGCTAGAGTGAAACCTTGTTCTAATAACACCATCTGTTCCCTGCAAAATGTGCCATATGTTTGAATGTGTCAGATACATAGCAAAGGAAATGGACTTTTAAGCCCCTCAATACTTGTGTCATTAAGGTATGTCAGATTGTGAGTCGTTATAATGAGGTTTCGCCGTATATGAACCATCATAATGTCACTTTGCATAATATTAGCGTATCTGTTAGCCCCAGTAGCTGATCAGGCCAGCTTGTTTTTGTTCAACGTTCCTGCCTTGCTGAGTTCTGTGCATTGCATATGAACTGTAGTTACATATAGTACATGTATTTCATCATTCAGAATTTGTTTGGCGGTAATAATGGCTGCAATAAATTGCAGATGGCAGTAACGTGCAGTATGGAAAAAATGCCTGTCAATACCAGAATGCCAAATCCAAATGAAACTCATTCAACTTTAGCCTCACCTGAACTGAATGTATTTACAGCACAAAATTGGTATTTCAAAATTCAAAAAACCAAATCCATGGCAGTACCAGCACTTGTTAATCTTGATCACTGTGTTGGAGGATGCAACATGTTGGATTTGAAGGGGTATGGCTTATAACAACTGCTGTCATTGCAATACAATAGCAAATTCAATGTCCATGCATTGAATCGGGTGGACCAAGAGTATGAATCTGAATGGCATTGCACGGGTCTACAATCATGGAAATCTTTGTCACTTTCATGAGGTACACAACTGGCGTGGATCCCACCACTGCCACCACATCAGTACGAGTCGCTGGGAAAAAAAAACAGAAACTTCTGCGTACACTTGTACAGGCTGAATCTGACCACAGGAACAAAGATGCCACAAGCACAACTCTGGAGAGCTCAGCAAAAAAAACTAAGTGGGCAGGTGCCCAGCAATTTAGGAGCGACATCCACTGCGCATGACCAAAAGTCTACAATTAACATAACAATAACACAATACTTATAAGTGCTGGCATATGATAATCATAATATCTTTTTCAAGGCCTGGCTTCCCATAGTAGAGCATGCGTCTTGTTGGTATCTCTTCAAATACGAGGATTTCAGTATATAGTTCTTTCAAAATAATTTCACGTCAGTTCAAAATTCCAAGGCAACTAATGCTTAACAACAAAGTGAGAATCAGTCCATCATTTTTCCCAGGCAACCAACACAAAAAAATGAAGTGGGACAAAATCAATCCTTCTACCTACCAGAACCACATAGGGTGTAATCATAGCACCGATACGGGCCATGGCACTGGATGACCCCAGCCCTAGCGATCGCACCATGGTGGGATAAACCTGTGAAAAATACATCAGAAATGTGAACCAAGGATTTAGTGAAGAGCAACAAATGTGCTTGCCTCCAGAGCAGACCAGCCTCCAAGTGGAATGGAGAGCCATTGGTCTCTACAAAAGGGAACAAATGTCCAAATATAAAAGGGCTGGGACATGAAAAAGACTTGTTTATTTGGATGTATCTTTTGCTCTTATTAAACTTGAAAAAGTAAAAATAAAACCGTGGAATTAAGAAGACAACATTCTACGGTTGCAAACAGTTTCATCAGATAGGCATAGAAAAACAAAGAGATAATTAAAAAAAAAAACACTGCAAAAGCTACTATTTCCGGTAAATTAAACTGCATGCAAACAGTTAAGACCCTGTACAGTTACATCTATTGTGGTAGGGATCACTGCTGACAAGAACTTGACATATGGCAAACACACATACCTCTGTTGTATAAATATAAACAATGTTGAAAATCCCTGCTACACAGGCTCGTATTAAAAAGAAGAATACGCGCTGCGTAAAGTCTCCCACACAGATTTGCAGAAGTAGAGAGAAGATTCCAGCACCCATAAAGTCAACGGCTATGGTCCAGCGCCGCCCTAGCCAGTCCACCGTGGCCATGTTGAGCGGAATAGCTGTACAAGGAAAATGACCACTCCTTCAGAAATTGTTGTTCATTAAACAATATTTCAAGTGTGGCCATGTATAAGTCAGATTCTAAACAAACGAGCAATTAAATTTGATAGCCCTGATTAACTCTTTCCGCAGTTTTGAAGTTGTTTATGTTTTTTTGGCCACAATTCCTTGTCAACTGCTAGACCAGTTTCTCAATCAAAATGTAAACTATATGGAGCTCGAGATTTAAAAAAAAAAACACCTGCATGTATGAATGCACCAAATGGGACTTTTGTGTTGATGTCGCCTCGGTTCTGAAACTGTTGTTATTATAATACATCTATACTGAAAAGAAAATCCTCGGTTGCAAAACATACTGGGCTTTCTCATGAAAGGATCTCATTTCAGAGGTGATTCAAATACAGGGTTATGCTACACACCTGGTAGCTCTGATTTTACAAGGGCTCATTACATACATATGAATACATATAAATACCAGCTAGCTGTGGTCTTCACTGTTAAACAATGGACTGTGATGAAATGGTACACTGGGGAATGGTGTAAAGGAATATTTGTCCCCCCCCCCCCCCCCCCGAATATGTGTTCCTCCAGGGAAATGAATATTCATTCCCACCTATGAAGATTTGTTCTCTCTGGTGTGATGAACTAATGTTCCACAATTAGTTGTTTTCACCCACAAACTGATGACTAATTTTGCATGTGAACATTGACTTTTTTGTGTTTGCTTGTCTTTTTTTCCTCTTACTTGTATTCATTTTTTTTTCTTAGTTTACTGAATTTTGCTCAGATGAGGTTAGCTTAGTTTTTGCTCAGTTTAAGTTCAATCTCTTCTTGCAAGAGGGATTCATACAGGGCCTTGCCCTGTTTCCCAATTGTATCCTTGCAGAAATAAAGATAAGTTTAAACCAATCTTTTCTTCCATTAAGCTTGTAGTTCAGCTGAGCACAGGTTGATCACAGTAAATGTGTATTAACTATTTCCAAGTGTAAATACATATGCATAGAATAAACTTAATTGATAATATAAATTATATGGTAGGGGAAGAAACATTCATAACGGGAGCAAATATTCCTGACTATTTGTTCCAAGGGGGAATGAATATTCTTTACAGGGGAAACTGTATTCAGGAGTGACAAATATTTTCTGACAAGGGCACCATTTGGATTGGGTGCAGTATTTGCCTGCAGATGGCAGCACAGGCCAGCAACTTTAGCTATGCCATCCTGCCTATGCTATAACCTGATAACACACTGATTATCATTACCTCCACATTATAAACACAAGTATACATATATATCTAATATATTTACCACTCAACCATTGTTTTGCATCATAACCCTTAAAGTGCTAATCACAGATATAGTTGTTTTCTCATTACTGTTAAGCATACAATGGTTAAAAGATTCTAATTCCTCATACACATATCTTTCACTCGAATACCAGCAAGCCTTATCTAAAGCAAAAAGAAGTCTTAGTCAACAGCTTTCCACGGGGCACTTTGAGCACAAAGTGCCCCACGGAAAGCTGTCGACCCAGTCTTAAATCCGCACTTTAAGGGTTAAATAAGCTGTAGTCACGCCTTCTTTCGGGATGAAGAAGTAATACTTGCCAAGGAACTCTCCAAAGGTAGAAACAATCATGGTGATGTAATCCGGTTCACATTTACACTGCACTGGCACCAAGTCAATGCTTTGGGTACCTGTAAATCAAATCATTTGAATCATTAACCCACGTGCTCCCATAAAGGCTGCTTCATCAAAGCTTTTGATGAAAGCGGCTTCACCGTGGGCACAAGTACCAGAGGAATTAACTTCTCGTTGGCCAGAGCTCATGCACTTCAAAAATTTACAAACAAAAAACTGACTGAAGCAAAATCTTTCAATTGGCCACTCGATGTGTAGCATCACATGTTATAAGACCAAGACCAGATAAAATCTGAAGAATGTGACGTTGATTGTTTCTGTAACTTCTCTCTGGTGATCCCCATACTAGATATCTCCCTTGAAGAGATGCAAAGCCAATGAATTAAAAAATTTTGCAGTAACCATGGTGACGGTGACATTTTCATTGTACATGTATCTCTCACCTAATTAAACAACAGGATCAACAGTGCTACATCTCTCATGTAGTTTTCAACCCCCCCCCCCCCAAAAAAAATACATATAGCACAATCCAATCTCTCTGTGTTCCATGGCCAATCCCTGTCAATGTCTAGGGCTAAACATATACCTTAGTCGATCAATATTATCACCTTTAATGCAAACAGTTTGAAAATTCAAGGCTTCGGCAACCAAATGAATTTATAAACAGGTCATCAGCAGGAAAGCATCAAGCAGGTTTTGAAGCCTTTAATTTTCTAATATGTTTTTTGTGCAGGCATTTCAACAGCTTTGCCTTGACCTTATATTTAGTAAAGACAACATAATTGTATTTAAAGATATATTAAGAGATCTTGAAGCCACCCTTATCAAACATAGGGCTCGGGGAATAAAAGCAAGGCAGAAGAAAGTTATAGTCCAAAGACGAAAGCTTCATGGCAATATCAATGTAAACCCAGATACATAACAAGTGACTGGCAACACTTTGCATCTACCTTTTTACCTACATCACTATGTATTCTGTAGCATACCTACAGGCAGTGAAGCAATTGGCTGCTTGCCAGTTGCTTCTACTGCATCGCCATACTTGACAATACCACCAAATTTGACAATTTTACACACACCAAAAAAAAAAAAAAAAAAGTCAATGAAAATCTTCTGTGGATCCAAACTACCGGTACTAGTCCTTTACTGTGAAAACATCTTCTCCACCCCACTTACACTGGTGCCAATTCATTAACATCTCTAAGTTTCTGTTTCAAAAAGAAAGAAAAAAATCTGAATTTCCCAAGCAGACAAACCAATTCAAAGAGCTATGGTATATTTGTAAAGCACCAGAATCACACATTGTAGGTCTAGTCGTTGAATAACCTGACTTCTAGAGTTAGGCAGAAGCGTTCTCAATCAGTTTTCAAAGCCATTGGCCGTGCCATTTCAGAAAAGATGTTTTCTTTGGAAATTAAGACCAAAAAATTAACAAATCCATCATATCACTGGAGCATGACCACTTGACAAAATTTGGTACATTGTTTTAAAGAAGAAAACAAGGCAGCAAGCTTCAGAGAGGAAGTCCCAAAGGTCAATCTTTAAAGGATGGATAAGCTAACTATAAGGTCAGCTGACTGACAAGCTAGCAGAGCTTCAAATACACTGCATCCTGGTAAAATACGATGCATTTGCATTGCCTATACTAGTCACTTATTTCAGCATTAGAATGTGAATTTCAGCATTTCGACATGTTTCCCAACATCACACATTACTAGCCAGCATTATATTCCATTTGCTGGCATAACACATGCTGGCTATGGGTGACCAATGCTGCAATCAAATTGAGCCTCTTGGGTCCCAGCGTTAGCCACACTTTTCCTGCTTTTGAAGACTTCTACCATCAGGAAACACTGGCTAACGCCGGCAAACAGTAACTACAATCCTGGATGGTGGTCTCAATTGCTCTTTACTCACAAAGTGACTACAGTGCATGTACAAACAAAATGAGAATTCAGCTGTGTGGGAATGGAAAGGACTCCTGCAAGTATGTCACATACTTGCATTGTAATGAAACCTTGACAATACATGCCCACAGATCTGTGTTCACATGTGTAACATGAACTTTTTTTGTTTTGAGAGAAAGACTTGGTAATGATTAATGACTAGAATAATATCAAAACTCCTGCACATGCATTTTCTACAATAAAAACAAATAGCACGAATGACTGCAAATCAATTTTCATTGTATTTGCAATATATATACAGTGAAACCTCCCTATCCAGAACACCCTTGGGAATGGAAAAAAGTGTTCAGTATAGTGGGGTGTTGGGCGTAGGGAGGTTTGATAGCAGTGAAAGTATACATTTGGGACCGAGAAATGGTGTTCAGTATGGAGAGGTGTTCGGTTAGAGAGGTTTTACTGTACTCTTATTTAAAAATGCTGACAATAGAATGTAGAAGCAAACAAAACTTTGTGTTGCAAAGTTATCGAAAGTCTAATGTGTATATAAAATGTTGAATTTGATTTACTTCACAAAACTTACGGATACATGTTGTACAAAAGTCATTGGCTAATACATGTAGTATGGTACGTAGGTATCTCCAAGTAAGGCACAAATCTAGTATTTAAATGCGTGAATTGTCTCTGTGAACATTTTGACCTGTACACATGTTGATTCGGTATAGTATACATGCACGTAGGCTGTAATGAAATCAACATTTCTTGGTGTTAGAAGTCTCCAAATGCTGGCACACATGGACTAACGCTGGCAAACACTTAGGCCCAAGAGGCTGATTGGATTTTGCAGCGCTGCCAACCCTCCTGAATTATCCGGGAGTCTCCCGAAAATTCAAGCATGTGCTGTCTACTCTCCCAACTCCCAAATTACTCCAAGAATCTCATGAAGATCACCACAAATGGCATTCTAAAAACATAATATGGTAAATTTTAACAAATATGCTTTTCACAGTGACATTTTTAAGGCAAATTTAGCTGCAGTGCATCTCGTGGCATACTGAAACTTGAATCCAAGTACCCTCAAATTCCACAAAAATGCATATTTTGATGTCTGTTTTTGAATTTTTTTTCCAGGGAGCATGCCCCCAAACCCCCTAGGAAGGCTCCACTGCTTATCCCACTCGCCATTTCATAATCTCCCGAAAATATACATTCACCAGCTTGGCAACACTGACTTTGACATTTCCCAGCATTGGTCACCATTAGCCAGAATATGTTGGCAAAATGGGATGTAACATTGGCTGAAATGGTGTGTAACACTGGGAAACATACTGAAATGCTGAAATTCAAAGTTCTAACACTGAAACAAGTTGCTATAGTGCTGGCAAGTCATGCTGCAACTACTCTTGTGGCAGCTACATGTATAGCATGACTTGAAGGCATTGCAAAAAAACACTGAATGGAGATGAGGCACGTTGGTACTTGTCTGAAAAATGTGTGATGAAGAAGCTGAATGATGCATGCATACGATATTCTTCTTTACACTTCATAAAGACATGGAAAAATCCACTGAACTGTGGCCCTACCACAGGCTTCCAGAAATTCTTTGGCTTCAGAGCTGGCTAGGAGTACACCATAATAGGTGAAGGCTGTCACAAACCAAAGGACCCAGAGCTGTAATGTTGTGCGGCGGTACTCGGATGTAAACAGGTCCTTGATACGGCCACGCTCTACCTGCAAACAGAGGGTGCAACAGCTGGAATGTAGATGGTGCAATGTTCCCACTGAGTCACAATGCTGATACATATCAACTGACACAACAGTTATGTATAGTCTGTATAAATTTCACAGATGTTTGCTTTTTTGCCTTATTAACAATGATGTCAATCACTTCTTATGCATTCTGGCACACATACATGTCAAAACTGTAATTTCCATGTTCTTGTGCTTCGTACACCAGTGACCACCTCAGTTCAGGACCATCTTCATAGAGGATCCTTCCTATTCAAGACCATCTCTATTAAAAACACCTTTTTAAGGACCTTGTTACGGACCATTTTACATACATGTATGGACCATTTCTGCTAGAGACCATCTCTTTTAAGACCAACTCTACCAAGGTCTGTTTATGACCATCTTTATTAAGGACCACCTCTACTAAGGACCATCTCCTCTGTACGAAGATCTTTATTAAGGACAACCTCTAGGACCTTCTTCTATTTTAAGGACCATCTTTATTCAAGACCGCCTCTATAACAACAATCTCCTCTTTAGGACCATCTCTGTTTAGGACCATCTTTATTAAGGACCATCTCCTCTTTAGGACCATCTTTATTAAGGACCACTCTACTAAGGACCATATCCTTTTTAGGACCATCTTTATTAAGGACCACATCTATCAGGACCATTTCTGTTCAGGACCACCTCTATTCAGAATCACCTCAATTAAGGACCATCTTTACCATGTTTACAAAGACTATCTTTATGAAGGACCACCTCTATTATAGACCTTTCTGTTTACTGCACATACCATTTCCATAAGGACCACCTCTTAAGGAACATCTCTTTTAAGAGTTCACTATTGTGGGACTTTTGTTCATCATATTCATCGTTATCTATATAAAATACCTTCTAGAAGTCAATATTTGTAATATTTCATTATATGCTGATGATACGGTCTTGTTTTATGCTTGCAAATCAACCCATGTGCAAATCAACCCATGATATTGAGTCTGTTCTAAATAATGAATTGGTAAATGTTTCAAAGTGGTTCAAGGCAAAAAAAATGACCCTTACCATCAAGAAAGCCAAATTCATGTTATTTATGTTACATGTATATGTACTGAAGTACATTGTACGTGTATGTACATTGGTCCTACCTGTGATAGCGCATTTACATGTGCATAATTTGATGACACAAAACATCAATTTATTGTCCAGCATTAACACGTGCACAATACGTGAATTACACTTTTACTGCTAAACTTCCATTCAGTCAGGCACATAAACCCTTCCATCTGATCACTTCTAAAAGATGGTGAAAATCATGTTCAATCTGTTTTCATGGACTTTTTTTATCATTGTTCAATTAAATTCTATTCCTTTTCAAAGTAGAAGATTTGAATGGTTTACAAAATATTACATTTTTCAAATTTTGCAACATTAAAGCAGAGCACAATTAAAACATTTCAGTTTATTTTGAAAAAGGGTGAAGAGTTTCTCTAGAAAATGTATTAATCTTGATTTCCAGACAGTCGACTACTGACTGGACTAAAAGTAGAGATGAAAAGCTAAGCTGCCTCAAAATTTAGTTTATTCAGAATAGTTATACAATGGATAACATTTACTCCACTATCATGCTATTGCCACAGCTGAGAATGTTCACTCCAAAATTGATTTGTTTATATACACATTTGCCACATGAAGATTGACACCTCAGAAAAAAATATATAGATTTGTTGATTTCAAAATTAAACACAACATAGCAAACTATTTATTGAATTGTGCAGACAGGGTTTTCATCTTTGAAGCAAGGGACCTTCACCAATATAAATATAACCTAAATGTCATACACAGAGTTACACACTGTACAACACGTATATTTTTCATCAATGTGCCATCTGAACGCACACATACTGTATTTACAATTATATACATTTTTCCAAAAAAGTAAATCCAGGATTAATGATGAATAATCATGTTGGCTTGACCATTACAATTTTTCACTGGGAGCCCAACGTAACTGACAACATAAAGGAACAATGCATACTCTCTGGCATGCTCTCAATATGCCTGAAAAGCACTTATTTGTACTTAGTACATTCCAGTACAAACGAAGACACTTGCTTTTACTCACCACTGTTCATTCAGTACAATGCAGTTAAGTCAAGAACTATGGACATGTTCAATGCAAAGCATTGACTGAAGGGTCTGCCAGGAAAAAATGCTGCCATTGGCTCAAATTAGGTCATGGTGACACCAAAATCTAATCAGTTCATCTTAGCAGGTAAAGTAGGCATATTGTGAAATTTGAGTAAAATACATGAAGGCATTCTGTAGATAAAATACATGAAGGCATTCTGTAGATATCATGGTAACCAGAATGTGCACATCAGAATGGACATCTGGACAGACGGACAACCCAACAACAGAAACGGTCCCCCCAGGGGACAGACCCTTAATTCATTCCATACCAGTCCCTGATTTTTCTGTATATTTACCTAGATTTAAGACGAGAATTGCATATTTAAATTCTTCATGAAAAGAGTTTTTGTTCTAGTACCAACATGCCTATAGTCTTAGGTCAGTGGTTCTGGCACTGCCTGGCAAGTCATGCTGCAGCTGCCCTTGTGGCAGCTGCAGCATGACTTGCCAGGCAGTGCTAGAACCACTGACCAAGACCTGTGACCATAGTATGGAATGAGTAAAAAAAAAAAGAAAGTCAGTCAAAAAGGTAAAATTCAGTACTTTTTTGGCCCCTCGTGTTTTGATTAACATTGTACATGCAACTGCCCGAAAAACTTTTAATTAATGAAGCATATTGCCTGAAGGTGGCACTATAGGTAACTTTCCCGCTGGTCTCCACCCTGTTGTAGCTGAAAACATCTGAGGATTAAGCTAAACCTCCTTTATTCATTGGTTTAAAATGTCATGTGACTAAGGAAGCGGGTGCTGCCACCATGCAGACTAGTGTCTCGGACCTGTCCTACTAAACCGTCTAGGATCCACATTACACAGAAGTCAGACTGTGATTCAAGTATTTCGTGGCAACATTTTTCAAGTCAATTGGAAAGTCCTACATTGAGAACAAATGTCAGTTACCTTTGGTGACTCCACCAGGTCCCCCTCTGGCAATGTGGTTTTGTTGAGACGACAAGCCCCAGCCAATACCTCTTTTGCCAGATCCTTTTTCCCTGCTGCCACCAAGTATCGGGCTGAGTATGGCATCCACTGAACAAGGAATTGATATGCATGTAGTGACAGAAAAAAAGATTCCTCATTCCTGCAAATTGGTTTCATCCTCTTTTTTTTTTTTCCCGGCAAGTTTGAACCGCAATCCATCTAAAAAAATCCTCCCCCCCCCCCCATGGTTATAGATTCATAGATACACAGTTGTACACCTATATATCATGTGCAAATTCATATCATGTATGTAGAAAGAAAAGGCAATTCCAGATGTGCTGCCTTGCTTGCTGTAGTGACTTTATGTGGTATGTTTTTCCTACCTCAAACTCATTAGTCACATCCTGCAACTGTGCAAGTTTTAACGGTTTCAGTGTCGAGCAAGACTAAAGTGGACCTACTAATAAGTCAAACTAGTCTGAATTATCAAAAGGATCCCAGATTTGTATTCCTTGTACAAAGATCTTTCATTCAAGTACCAGCATGCCCATAGTGCCAGAGAGAACATCCCAGGTCAACAGCTGTTCTTGGTGCCCAATGTGCACTGAGAAAAGCTGTTGACTCAGTCCCAAATTTGGCACTAAAAGTGTTAACAACAAAAGTGGGCACAAAGCTTTTTTACAGGGTAAGGAAACTTTGCCAGTTCTGGCAGTCAACGTCATCTGCACCAGCTGCCTTGGTTCAGCATAGTGAACTCTGAGTATCTACAATTTGAAAGACAACAAACGAAATCATTTTTGTGTTCTGTGTCTTGACATATACTATCTATTATGTACATTAACCTTGGTTTTCAGCATTTCTCAAATTGTTTCCAAACTATACAAGCTTCCAAATTTCGAATGTCATTTCTTCACTTAGTTTCCTGCCAGTTTTATTTTCACACCAAAATAGGGACTTTTGTTGTTGTTGTTGTTGTTGCAAATTTACTCATAGTTTATGAGGGAGAAATGGGGTCTTTAAATTGTCAGAACTCACCTTCAGACTCACAATGGTTAACATCATGGGGAATGCTGAAAATGCCACCAGGTAGCGCCAGCCCAGGCGAGGTGCAACAATGTAGGCCAGCCATATTTCTGAGCAGGTGCCCAAAGCCCACATGATCTAAGAAGACAGAGGAGAGCTCGAGATCATTTTTGTATGGCCAAAGTACTTACTGAACAAGAAAACAGACAATAGACAGCACATAGTGTGTAAAAAAAAAATCATAAATCTGGTAAAGACTGCGAAAAATGTTGGTTTGCCATCAATAAGTAAAGCAAATTAGAATTCATGATTTGCTTGAAAACAAGAAGTCCCAAACTATGCAGTAATCCAAACTTTCCATTTCAAATTACTTGTTTTATGGTCCTTTTTCACTTCCAGGGTTTTCGTTTTTAAGTTTTAAATAAATCTGATCACTTGTCTTTCACAATCTGACCACATGTGCATCTATGCCATGCAAACGTCACTGACTCCAGTGGTCCTACATGAAAAAGTTGACAGATATAGATTTCATCCATATATAGAAAAAAACAATGACCATAGTCATAATTTCTAGCATCCCATGCATACATAGTCATAATCACTTCAAGTATACCATGCATACATACTGCTGTTGATTCAAGACTGAACACCAACCCAAGTAAAAGAAAAAATAAGCTGGCGTACCTACATGTAGTGGCTTTATACTGAAAATCATATGCAAATGATATGAGCTGCTAAAAAGCCACTTAAAAGGGGCTACATCACAGAGGATGTATACATGTATGGCTCTTGGGAGCTGCTATATAGCTGACTATATGGCAGCTCCAACAACAATAGGATGAGGATATACTATGCCACTTTGACATGTATTTTCATAAAAGTGTTCCCTTAAAACATATTGACCCAAACCTGGCTGAGTTACATATCGCTTAGTATAACCAAGAGACCCAGAACACTTGTGGTACAGACGTAACAGAATGCAGAGTTGTTTTACTTGTTTATCTCAAGCACTTTATAAAAACTTTTGGTGCTGCCATGTAATCTAGTTGCCTGTCTTGTCATCTTTCTGCTGAAATATATATATCACCTAAAATTACAGGAATGTTTTGAGGGCTCTCTCTCTCTCTCTCTCTCTCTCTCTCTCTCTCTCTCTCTCTCTCTCTCTCTCTCTCTCTCTCTCTCTCTCTCTCTCTCTCTCTCTCTCTCTCTCTCTCTCTCTCTCTCTCTCTCTCTCTCTCTCTCTCTCTCTCTCTCTCTCTCTCTAACGAACGAATGAACAAACGAACGAACGAACAAAAAAATCTAAATTTAAAAATGCTGCAACAGAACAGAAGAAAGCAAGTGGGCTGTGACGGTCCTGTGCTCAGCTGACCTTGCATACACAGAGTGAAGTGGTGAACTTCAGAATTACATCAAGGGTCACCTTTGTTTGAGATCATCATCGTTTTGTAATATCAGTCTTCATTCATACAGTTCATAAGTCACTTTTTAAATGAAAAGTCGCAGAATCCACAATTATCAAGTTACATGTGCATGTATATGCCAATATGTCCATTTGACCTGTCAAGGCCACTCAAGGTAAAAAACTTAACATCAAGAGAAACCGCATAGGTACTTTCCTACTCGTGTTTTAAAGTAATCATGGCCCTACGGTCCATTATTGCTGAAGTATTAGCCGTTTACCAGTGGCCAAGGTCAAAATTAACAACACCAAATTAACCCCATAGGTACTTTGCAATTAGTGTTTTACTGTATCCAGGGCTCCACAGTATCACTATCTAGTGAATCACTTTGTTTAACTCTCCCACAAGACACATTTCCACTAAGTTTCGAAACAATCTGAGTGACACTTTTGGAGATGAAGAGGTAAATAGTAAAAACATACAAAAATTCATAGAAATGTATAAATTGCAACACCATCTATTGGACAAATGAAGGTCTAGGAGTCCCCAGTATTGCCCTAAAGCAAATTCAAAGCAATTGGCCAGGCCCTTTTGGAGAAGACTTTGTGAGATTTTAACAAAAAAACAACCAAAGAAAAGAATAAAAAATCTAAAAATCATTGGAGCATGACCACTTGAATGAAATTGGGACAGACTACCTTAAGGTATGTCTCCTACAAACCACCAAGTTTAAAGTGAATCTGGACGACGGTTTTGGGACAAAATCAAAGATGTGAATTTCAAACATGTCTTTTCATCTTTCAGCCCTATTGACATTCTTGCAAAGTTTTGTAATGATTCATTAGAAACTCCTCAAAAAACAGCATTCTCAAAATTATGAAAATGTTCATATTTTAGCCCACATGTTATATAGTACAGTGGTACCTGCTCTAAAGACCACCTCTTGTAAAAGACCACACTACATTTTAAGACCGCCCTTTCAAGACACTAGCCTTTAATTTCTTTGCTAGCTTACCTGCAGTGAAAGACCACCTGCCATATGTGACCACTTTTGCCTGGCATTGTGGGTGGTCTTAAATAGCAGGTACCACTGTACTACAGATGGCACAACCAATACAAACTTGACCTAGATTTTCATAATCTGGATACGTCCTGAAAGTTCTAAAGGGAAACCTTGAACACTGTTGACTGTGTCACATCCACAAGCTAAAGTTTATTGAAGGATGGACTGATGGACAGACAATAAGTGATCACATAAGCTCTGTGACCTATGGTCAACAAAGCTGTAAACTTTTTTTGACCAAGTAGAATATATTGCATTTTGTCCGTTTATCTCTCTTCTTTAAAATTGACGACTCGTCTATACGAGTTCCGCACTTACAATATGCTGTGCCATTCAGATGCACATACACGTCCCAATTACAACCTTAAGGACCTGGTAAAATATTCCTGTCTGCCTTCTGTATAACGTTACAGAATACCAGTGCACTAAAAAAATCATTAAAACGATTCTACAGAACGGCCTCCTGATGGAAAGCTTCAACAATTTTGAAAAAGTAAATATGACAGAATTGATTTTCCATTGTGAAAACTTTCAAAAAGGATGTCTCTGTTTTACTTCCCAACTGTCAATGTGAAACAGGTGCCACACAATATTACAAAGACCTCAAAAAGTACTGATAAAAATTAGCATTGCACATACATTGATATAACAAGTACCAAGTGTGTGCTGACATTTGCAATAAACAGTTTGGTTTGTGACTGATGGACCATGTAAATGTACCTGAGGCATTGCTGCCTTAGTTTTTACATCAGGTATGGGCTGCTTACTACTTAATGGTTAATGTAGTAACTCACATATTTGTCCTTAACCCTTTCCCTCTTGAACTGGTCAAAACTGGTTGGTGATCAAATGTCTGCTTTGACCTTTTTTGACAAATTTCCACAGTAATGAAAACCAACTTAAATGAGAAAAGGAAAGGTCAGAATTAGCTCTAAGCTGTGTATTTGCCCCAATACACAACTAAATACTCAAACATTTGGAGGGCTAGCGCTGTGTATGTATTCCCATTAGTTTGTATGTTAAAGCAACCTTAAATAAACCAGTCACTTTTGTAGCTGCAGTTATATGATTTTCGTGAGGTATTCAGCTATGCATCTAGAGTTACTGTCTGAAATTTGGTGTTTCTATGTGCAGTAGTTTTTAAGTTATTAAATTGCAAATTACAATGGAAAGTAATGAGAATACACAACCCTAGCCCTCCACTGACTGCAGTGCCCTCTTTCAGGCAGTTCTTGAACCTTCTGTTCTTGCCCGTGCCTATTGTAGATAAGACCTATCACAATCACATGGCCCAGGTCAACAGCTTTCCTTGGTGTGGGTTGGGCACTCAGCACCCAACCCACACCAAGGAAAGCTGTTGACTCGGG
Organism: Hermodice carunculata; assembly: GCA_964020975.1. Taxonomy (NCBI): domain Eukaryota; kingdom Metazoa; phylum Annelida; class Polychaeta; order Eunicida; family Amphinomidae; genus Hermodice; species Hermodice carunculata. The sequence goes on along the minus strand of CAXHWN010001018.1, from coordinate 475,349 downwards.
TCTTAATTCAAGGGGCGACACGTTAGAGATTCTGGAGATTTCTCCCCAGTCACTACATACAGGTACAGAATAGCATGGAGCCCTCCCCATGTATTGAACAAAACTGTAAGTCAAAATGACACAGTGGTTCAACGTTGGGTACCAATTTAGTGAATATTCATTTCAAAGTGTGAAGCAGATTATGAATTTAGAAAGCAGAACAATTTTGTGGACCTCCATCATGAAATCACACCACGAACCCACAGGAAACATCAGGTTCTATGTACCAATCCATCAACAATCACCCACCCACCCCTCCACACTTTTTGGGTGTGAATTGAAAGTGGGAGGATGATGGACACAGTTATAACAACATTTGTACAAAAAAATTAAATGTCCAGAATGCCAGTAGTATGCAAAACCTGGTTTCCGACTATGGCCTATTCTGAGTGGAACATCCGTCGTCACAAAAACATCACAACAGCAGAACCTGTTCAAGACCTCCCCGACAGCCAGCAAGAAGTGGTCTTATACCACAGGTGGTCTAAAAATGCAGGTAACAAAGAAATATACTTGTGTGCCCTGAAAGAGTGATCATAATGAGCTCAGTGGTCTCTCGTGTAAGGCGGTCTTTACAGCTGGAACCTTTGTACCAGGAGCCCAAAAACAGAAGTAATTTACACAAAGACGAGTGTATGTGTCTTCTGTAAGGAACTCCATCCCTGAACAGATGCTTTCAGCAATATTGAGTTCCATATATAAATATATAATATTATGTAGCGTCAAGATGCTCTGAAGATGAAGTCAGTACACACTGGTGCCCAAACCAGCCAGAGTATGACAAAAATAGCTGTTGATAATTGGCATATTCTTGATGTTAACATAAAAGTTTAAATAATTCAAGATGAGAACCAGATGACGCTTACATATTATGTATAAGCTCTTTCTGTTTGGTTTCACAAGGCACTGTTGTGTAACAAGCTTGACCTTAGTTTCGGCAGAAAATTCCCGATAATACTGTTGATGGGCTAGCTGATCTGTTTACTGTGTACATGTACACCTAAACAGCTGTCCTGATAGGATAAATAGTGTTCACAGAAAAGATTACCCTCAGCGCCCACAGTCTTTTTTTCCTCAATTCTGCAATTTTGTTCTTTTTTTCTCAGACTTTATAGGTGCCATACATAATACAGTGTAACTGCACCAAAAACTTGATGAAGCTGTAATGAATCCTTCTTGAGACAATATGGTAACATGATTGTCCATTGGTGCACCACTAAGATGGCCTTCACATAAATACTTAAAAAGTTTCATAACAAGTTTCAAAATAATAAGAGTAAGCTGGTTTCAAATGGTCCATTATAACCTGCACCTCTGATGAAAATTTGGTAAGGCTCCGAAGGGGTCCTTGTTGAGATTTTATGGTAACGTCATCCCCTTGTGCGCCACTCAGACAACCTTCAAAGAAATACTTTTAAGTTTCATAAAAAGTCTATAATTATAAAGAGGAAGCTTTTTTTTAATTGGAACTTGGCCCATCATAAGAAGCATCTCTGACAAAAATCTTGTAAAGCTGCGGTCAATATTTTTCGAGATATCATGGTAGAGTCATCAGGGTTGATGCCACTCGGACCACCTTCAAATAAATACATTAAAAGTTTCATAAAAAGGTTTTAAAATAATCAGAGGACACTGGTTTTCAAAAGCGACCTGGTCCATCATAAGGTTCTTCTGTGACAATTATTTGGTGAAGCTTGAGTGAATATTTTTTTATATATTATTGTAAGTTCATTGTCCCCTTGTGCGCCACTGAGACGGCCTTGAAATAAATACTTTAAAAGTTCCATAAAAAGTTTAAACAGTAAAAGGAAGCTGGTTTTCGATAGGAACCTGGTCCATAATAAGGTGCATCCCCGATAAAAATTTGGTAAAGCTACAGTGAATATTTTTTGAGATACCACAGTAACATTGACAAGACAGACAGAGGGATGGATGACGCAGGGGAAGACAATACCCTCTGGCACTTTATGCGCCAAGGGTAAAAAAACCAGTACTGTGTCCCATGAGTGTACATACTTACACACCAAAGACAACTGGAATATGAATGTGCATGTATGTTATGCAAAGCAACTTTTATTTGTGAGACTGAATCTAAATGATATAAAGACTGGTCTAACTGGCGTGAGACGTACTGGATCTAGCTGGTGTGCAGGGTGTGAGAATGGTTCTATTAAACTAGTGTGAGACTGGATTTAACTAGTGTGAGGCAATCTAACTGGCGTGAGACTTAATCCAGCTGGCGTGAGACTGGATCTAACTGGTTAATCTACACATTTATGTCACACTAGCTGCCTGGACCATCTTACCGAGTGCACTATTAAAATCTTGGCTCTATACTTGGCAGGTAGGTACTCACACAGCAGCGTAAATCTGAAATAGGACATCAAGACTGAGTGCTCTGACAGAAGGCACCAAACCACTGATACAACACACCTTGTAGAGTTCCATTATAGTCCTGCATCTGGTAAAATATCTTCCCTGGCCAAAGGATTTACAAGGGTGTATTGGAGTGATTGTAGATGACACTTTGGAAGTATTTTAACAAGACTGATACAAATGCACCAATAGAGATAAATCCATTGTTGATGGATCTCCCTTTTTTTTTTTTCTATTTACGTATTTTGTACAAAAATTATTCTTTTCCATCATGATTATGTTTCTTCTTGCAGGGAGCATACTTTGCTTACTTCGGATTGGTTTGAATTCAAAGTGAGTCAAAAAGCACCGGCATGTTTTTTTGGCATTCATCAAATAAAAGAACGAGACTTGAGCCATTATAACAAAACTTTTTTTGCAAGTTATTTATGACAACAACAAGACATTCCACTTGATTTTTATGATTCTGGTCATATAATATACTAAGTAATCTCTTTCAGTTTCACTGGCTTCTGTTTGCTAGTCATATTTCAAGGCAATGTCTCCCAGACTATTTCATATACAAGCATGTACATATCGAGATTGGCGCTGTTGAGAAGGAGGGAATGTGAATGACATGTAACACGCCCTTAATGGGCTTAATTTAGGGAAATGTGCAAAAAAATCACATGTTTAAAGTCGCATCACTCTGGCTCAAGTTTTCAGATCCATCATTATCAGCATTAATGGATGGGATATGGGCAAACGGGTCTATAAGAATGAAATGAAATGAAATGAAATGAAACGAAAGGCAACAGAGACCACACATGCCCGTTTGGAGAATGGTATGAAAAGAAGATAAGGAATAAAAAACGCACCCAACATTGCAAGCTTAGGGGCAAATAAACAGTACCAAATGCTCCACCAGAGTAGACACCCAGTGTACACCCTCATGGCCAACGTTACATTAATGTACCTATATGGATTACCAACACCTGATGCATAGGCAGTTTCTCGTCCAGTCTCTGAATCCCTTTACTGCAAAACTAAAAGGGTCAAATTTGACAGCCATGACCAGACTGGATTCTTAGTCTGCAGAGAACACCAAGTGCCAGGTAATAAGTATGTTTACATCATGTTTACCATTTACGTAGAGCAGAAGTTTACGTTTACCTCTTGACAATGTGGCACAAAGGCCCCTTCTGTTCCCTAGACAGTCTCACAGGTTAGGGGCTTTCCATGGCCCCCATGAGTTGTTACAATTTAAGCACACACACAAAAAAAAATCTGTCCCGAAGATTAAAGTACTGCTGTGTTTAATAAACGGATTCATAGACTGGAACTGCTGACCCTCAGTCACCAACCTTACCATTGAGCAAATGAGAATCCGGGCACGCCACCTTGATGGCATGTACTCTGCCTGAAGAGTGAACCTGTAAATTGCCCATGTGGAGCCACAACAAGCGTTACATACAACTGCAGCACTTGTCATACAGGTAAGCAGGGAAAAGTGATTGTCTGCAAGACACAGGTGCAAGGAATTTGACTCTATGTCACTCAAAGCTTGTGTCGTTAAGGGAGTACTTTAGATATCCAAGTGTCATTATATAATGAGGTTTCACCATGTCTTAGATTCAAATAAAATTTTCTAGACTTCTTTCAAAAACACATGCAAACACGGTTATCATGTACACATGTGGTATATCCCTGCAAATTTTGTTATCATATTAAGTGAAACATGAAAACACTATGTAATATTTGAATTTGTAAGTAAAAATTAAGCTTTTCGATCACATTTTACAAAATACGATTGGAATTGTTTCCCCAATGGTCCATACTCTAATATATGGAAAAAAGCTGCTTCCATAGTGACAAGACTGCATGTATCTGGCAGGGGAAGAAGAAGCCGGGTTGTTAATTAAGTTACAATGTTACTATTCTACTTATAACCGTTTTTATGTTACCAATGATTGTATCTACCCTACTAATAACCAAAAAATTTATGTACATGTAAGCTGTTACCTTGAACAAGGACGAGATTGTTTTAATTTTAGAAACTCTTTTTTTTTTTATTTGAAGAATTTCCATTCATTTTTTTATGGTTAGGCTGGCCTACTGGTTCAAAGGTTACACAAAATGTTCCCATTACATCATCAACTTTGAAAACTTATATATATAAATTTCAGTATTTAAAGCCTCAAATTTACAAGGCCCATACATCTTTGCACATGTATGTATATTATATACTGGATTTTTTTTTCTGGTAAATTGTGGTACAATATGATTTATTTCAAAGCAACAGCTAGCAAAATGATAAGTGTATATCCAACAACGTATATGTCTGTGCTTTTTTTTTTTTTTTTCAAAGTCGTGCAGTGACAACAGGATACATTCACTAAAAAATGAACAACACAATAAAGCATAAAAAAACGGCCATAAAAAACACACATGACACAGCATTAGTTTGTGAAATCTATTCCAACAGCATACCTGCTACAGTATTAGATTGTGAATTTTATTCAAGCAGCACAGTACAGTTCATGTACATGTACAATAATATGTGTGCTTGTTAGTCAATATAAACCCTTGCTAGTAAAATTTTAAAAGGAATTGGGTTATAATTTTTCTCATACACCCTTATTCTCAGTATTCACATGCAACGTCAGGAAGTTACAATTCAAATGGATCTAATCTTAAAGGTTCCTTTTAAAATCATCTACAGATTGAAATATTTGAAAGTTTAAATATTAAATTTCATATATAAAATTCACAATTTTTAACAAGTAAGTTTTGAGCCGTTTTGTCTCCGGTTTGCTGTTTGTAATTTTGACTAAAAAGGGTTAAAATATTAAACACGTTAACTGTATCCACGAAAAACATGTTTGGATCCTGGTCTTACCCTTGTACGGCCCCACCGAAGCCAGCTCCGACCAACCCCCGCATGATGAGGATCCAGTAAAATGTGGGAGAGAAAGCGGTGAGAACTCCAAAATAAAATATCCACCAGGCAGCCAGAGCAAGGATCTGCAGTAACAGGACAGTCAACTTTTTCTCGTTAGCTTGAGAGCCATTTTTTTTTCTTTTTATTATTTATTACATATATTTTCATAATCATATTGACCGTATCGTGACAGATGCATTGCTCAAGTGTTCCCAAGAGATAACAGAGTAAAACATATGTTCCATCTTTCAATTCAAAATTGAGGATTAAAATGTGGATGCACCCTTTTTAAAATCATTGTTTTGTTTGCCGCCTGTTACACACAGGTTAACGATGGGATTATCATATTATGCGCGTCAAGAAAATTAATATATGACATTTTTAACTAATATGACAAAGCACATTAGCTCAATCAATCCTTCTGACTTTCAACATTAACTTGACTCTTCTTTTTACCGGGCCATCCATAATTGTCATCGTTTTCACTTATGAACAAATCATTCATAGGAGGAGAACTCTTTCCCCCTAAAACCAACCAAAACTGGCTGATGATCAAATGTTGTCTGCTTCAGTGTTTTCAACTAGTTCTCACAGTAATGAAAAACAGTTTGACAGGGAATTGTAGATGAGACCAATCAAGATCACATGCTCTAAGTCAACAGCTTTCCTTTGCACAGGTTGGGCAATAAATACTAAGCCCATGGCAAGGAAAGCTATTGACTCAGTTTTAATTCAAAACCGGTCTGTAAGTTGGTGGTCTTTAACCCTTAACATGTTTAAAGTGCTGATTAAAGACTGAATAAACAGCTTTCATCGGGACACTTTGCACACAACGCGCACAGTGTCCCAAGGACAGCTGTTGACTAAGCCTACTTTTCGCTTTAGACTAGGCTTGGTGTTATTTGAATGAAAGGTATCTTCATGAGGAATTTGAATCTTTTAACCATTATATGTTAAACGGTAATGAGAAAACGACTATAGCCGTGATTAGCACTTTAAGGGTTAATGTAGAAATGGTCTTTTTATGGAGGTGCTCTTAATTGGAGATTGTATGGTTGTATCCCATATAAAGGCATTTGTAAAATGAAGGTATTGGTCATACTGGGGGATGACAGGAGGGAGAGTAAACAAGAGGGCTGCCTGAACAGCCCATGCTCAGCTGACCTAGAGATCCATTAGACTTGATGTTCTGTGAACTTGGGATTGGACAAAATAGGGAGACACTTCTCAAAGGTACATCCCTACCAAATTTGACACAAATCTGGCCAAAATTATTGATGTTATAACCATTACAAGAAATCCCCATGTCAAACTTTCCAATTAAAACTTTTTAAAAGATTTTTTTTAAAAAAATCATAGAAATTCCAAAAATCACTGGAGCATGACCATTTGAACAAACTTGGTAGAGACCCACCCAAGGTACATCACCACTAAGTTTGAAGTCAATCTGACGGACAGTTTCTTCAGAGAAGTCCAAAATGCGAATTAGCACTAGAATGCCCACTGCCTTACATATATGTGTAGTAATCAATTGGAAAGGTCCATTTACCAATAAGTACCCAAATTGAAAAAAACTATCAAAAATCAGGAATCCACAGCAATGCCACCTGGTGAACAAATTGTTTGACCTTTTCACAAGAAACATATTCACAAAGCTTCAGCTTCATCTGAGTCACAGTTCTGGAAAAGAAGTTGAAAGTAGCAAAACCCACAAAAAATAATTTTAAAAAGTTGCAGCTGCACCTGGTGCACAAATAAGAACTAAGAGTTCCTAGGACTGTTCCTTTGTGTCATATCAAAGCAATTGGGAGAGCAGTTTCGGAGAAGAAGATTTTTCAAGATTTGTCTAAAAAAAAGAACAAAATCCAAAAATTACTGGAGCATGACCATTTGAACAAACCTGGTAGAGACCTACCCAAGGTACATTGCCACAAAGTTTGAAGTCAATCTGGTTGATGGTTTCAGAGAAGTGGCAAATGCAAATTAGCATTAGAATGCCCAGTGTCTTACATAGTTATCAATAGGAAAGGTGCAGTTACCGATAAGTACCCAAATTGATAAAATCGTTAAAAATTGGGTATCCACAGCAGTGCCACATAGTGAACAACATTGTTTGACCCTTTCACGAGGAACGTATCCACCATGTTTCAGCTTAATCTCAGAGATGGTTCTGGAGTAGAAGTTGAAAATAGCAAAAACACACAAAAAATCATAAAAAATTAGAAAAAAGTTGCAGTGCTACCTGGTGAACAAATTAAGAACTAGGGGTTCCTAGGAGTGTTCCTGTGTCATATCAAAGCAACTGGATATGCGGTTTCAGAGAAGAAGATTTTTTTTAAGATTGCCCCAGAAAAGAACAAAAAAATTAATAAAAAATCCAAAAATCACTGCAGCATGACCATTTGAACAAATTTGCTGGAGACCCACCCAAGGCACATTCCCACCAGTTTGAAGTGAATCTATGTAAATGTTTTTGAGAAAAAAGTCAAAAATGTGATTTGTGGACGGACAACGGATGGACAGACGACATACGTCTCTAGTACGATACACTTATGTAGAAAAACATGACCCATATTCATAGATATCAAACCCAACAATGACAGCAAAGAGATTCCAGAGTTACCAAAGCATCAACATTCATCTTCCAATATCAATGTGAAGAAACAAATTTCATGCTTGACTTCAGACAGGCAGTCCCCAACAAAAGGCAAGTGGTGGTTTTAAACCGGTCCTCTCAACCTTTGAAATATTCTTCATTAAATACAGACTATAGTGTTGCCAATATGTATAGGCCCAACCACTCAAAATCCAAATTTTATCACTTCTGCTAAAAATAAAAAGAGAATTGGTAGGCCTATCACTTTTTCGATTCTTCTGACAAGTTCGTCAGCTGAGTTTAGAGCAAAAGTAGAAAGTAGGCCTATATCCTTTTTGTGATACCTAGGCCCAACCACTCAAAACTCAAATTTTATCAGACGGACGAATGACAGATGACAGACCCTCACAAAAGCTCAGGTGACTGACATATCAGCTGAGCTAAAAAGTTATGAGGTATGTCCATAAGTGAAAATGACGATGATGCCGTGCAGTCCCTAAGATGTCAATTTGCATATACATGAACATCATTAGAAATTTGATCAGTAGGAAAGCTTGACTAAACAAATACTCACCGGGTATCTGCCATACTTATCTGCCCAGCTACCCCAAACAGACGACATGGAGAACATGCCCGCAAACACCACCTGTAACCAAGGTAACAATATTACTATAGCAACTATAACCTCTTGTGAAACATTGGCCAAACACTAAAACACACTGAAGATGCAGTTTACTTTTCAAGTATTCCAGATTTAATCTAACCATTAAACAATATTGACAAAGCAAGATTATGACAACTTAATAATCTTTAAATATTTCATTGTGCTATTAAACTATATTTCCTGTGTTTTTTTTCAGGTAATTCAGTGGATTTTATTCACAGTTTCTTGTCAACTTATTTGAAATTAAATATGATGAAATTGCACGGTCAAATTCCATTTAAGAAGGGATCTAACTCAACTATCAACCTGGCTACATGTACTTTAAATGCTGGCATTTGCATTGCCTGGGAAGTCAAACTACATCACAGATCACAATGGGGCATAGGTCAGAAACGCTATGCTGCTTGGTGGCAGCATCTGCTTCCTGTGTCACATGATAATTTCAACCAATAAATCAAGTATTTTTTTAATCATCCAGATGTCTCCACCTGCAACATGTGGATACGGGGGGGGGGGGGGGGGAGTCACCTGTAGTGCCACCTGCAGGCAACATTCTCCATCATGTCAAAGCATCAGATGTTCTGCAACACTTCTATGTCATCAAAGCCCAAGAAAGTTCAGAAAAGATCTGTACTCTCAATGACATTTGGAGAACTTTCAGAGGTAATACCAAGACCACTAACAAGACCTTCCTTGATCACCAGGAGTATACAATGAGTTAATAATCATGACAAAACTACCCCTGGAACTGGGGTACTTGAACTGGAAAAATATAGGTAGGCACCCTGGAAGGCTTGAACCCTATATTCCACATGCAATTTTTTGCCAAATATAGGGGGTTAAATTTCTGCATTTTGAAAAAAAATGGGGGCTCAAAATGCTATACTTTCATTGTAAATAAAATGGTGCTGTTCACAAATACATTGCCAAAAAAGGTAAAACTTGTCATTTGTAAAGTCTTGCAAGAAAAAAAATCACGAAATTTTTCTCGCATCTGAGAAAAGGGGGTTAATTTTCGTACCCTGGTGCATCAAATAGGGGGTGAAAATTCTACATGGAGAGGAAAATTGGGGGTCATTCCAGTGGGGCCCACATAAGTACCTCCACGATTGGAGTCCCCCTCCCCCCCCCCCCATAGAACAAGTGCAACAAGGGCCTGTCTGTTGTCTAGATAAATAAAAATCGACACATCATTATGGTTTTTAATTCAGTACAAAAACTCAGAAACGTATCTTACATCATATAGCCCAATATTTCCACCAAACCTCTCATTGTAATTTTATTTGACTCAGATTAAAAGACTTAGAGAATGGACCTAGTGCTATTCCAATTCACTATCCCAGGCTTCTTACCGTAGTTATGGTGGCCACCTCTGTGTCTGTCAGCTGCCACTCGCAGCGCAAGATAGGTGTCAACACCGCTAGCAGCACCATCTCTAGGGCATCTGTGGCCTGCAGGAAACAATACACAGATTACACTTTGGAGAATTCAGTTGTTTGTGTTTGTTGAGTTGCAATGTTCAGGCGTACAGAAGGTTGTAATACTCAGAAGCCTACACTTTGGGTATTTTTTTTTTTTTAACTCATTCCATACCAGTCCCAGATTTTTCCATATACACTGTATTTACCTAGATTTAAGACGACAATTGCATATTTAAATTTTTCATGAAAAGAGCTTTCGTTCAAGTACCAAAATGCCTATAGTCTTCAGACAGTGGTTCTGGCACTGCCTGGCAAGTCATGCTGCAGCTGCCGCAAGGGCAGCTGCAGCATGACTTGCCAGGCAGCATGACTTGCCACTTAATTTCTCAAGATACTATGTTAGCAACTAAATTTTTGAAAAAAAATTGTAAGCCTCAGGGAACCTTATCTGAAGTATCTTTTTGACCAATAATGAGGTTCATCTCAGATGAAATTTCCTGTGGCTGTAGCTTATTCTTCTTCAGATATTGCAATGATATGCCCTGGTGGGGGCCACTCTTATAGCTTCCAAATTAAGTTCTAAAACTGTATACAGTAAACCCTGTTTTGAGAGACTACCCCTGGGACACAGCCAAAAGTGGTCACATAAGGCAGGTGCTGTCCCAAAGGAGGATTGACTGTTGTGGCACCAGGCCAACAACTGACCACTGGTTTGAATTTCCATTTCATAATTTAGATTCATACATGCATGTTTCTATATTTATTACACACAATTCCATCTGGCAGTCAGATGCTTATATATCTACTGATATCATATTTAGTTTTTGTAAACTCCTTGTATCAAAACAGTTTTAGTAATCTTGCCAAAATTGGTGGATTTTGCACATCAAAATGGGCTATTTTTGGCTGGATACATGGTCTTTTGGGGCTTTCATGGGGTGGTCACTCAGGTCAGGTTCTGCAGGTGGTCACTCAGGTCAGGTTCTGCAGGTGGTCTCCTAAAAGAGGTAAATCATTATTAGAATGTGTTTTTGCACAAGAAAAGTGGTCACAAAAGGCAGGTGGTCTACCAAAGGAAGGGTCTCTCAAAATAGGTTTCACTGTACAAAAATGATTAAAATGATCGGAGGAGGCTAGTTTTAAAAATGTGTTTGTTACAAATTCTTTCACAAAAACTCTGTGCAGCTGCAATCAATATTATTGAGATGTCAAGGCAACATTGTCAGGATGGACAGAAGCTGCAATTAAGTGAACACACAGATATGTTGATCAAACCATCTACTATCTAAACATAAATGCATTTTAACAGTTTCTACTACTGGGGGGTGATGGCGGGTCAATTGCCAGCTGTTGTTAGTGCAGTACATTATAAAAACACATCATTGGTTATTAGGAACAAAATTTTGCGCTGATGCCTCTGGATATAGGTTCGCTGTCTGTGGTGAGACTGGCACAACTCAACTTCACACTCTACGATTCAAATGTCCGCACCTGTGTTTACACACTGCACTGTCAGAGCCAAGCCCAGAGCTACAATTGTTCAGCCCAAATCAATAACATACAATAATTACTGTGTGATGAACAGAGCACAAAGGATCTAAATTTTAATCAGCTAGTTTCAAGCTTCGTGGTAGGACAATGTTCCAGTGATGGCAATATCACATTTAATTTATCACTGTCAGTCATGCCATGTGATAATAAACAGACTTACTTCAGTAACTTTTTTTTTTGGGGGGGGGGTGTCAGTCCCTGATACTCTGGTACCAATAATAATTTTGCCCTAGTTTAAGGTATGGAAAATAAGAAAATGTACTAACAATAATTATTGTTAGTACAAAGTACGGAAATTAAAAGGGATTCCAGTATGTAAGTACAGCAAACAAAATTGTGCAGTATGCTAGTACGGAAAACCCCTTACCCCCCCCCCCCCCCCCCCACTTTGCCTGGATACATAATATGGAATCACATGCAAACCTTGATGGAACAGGCTGTTGGGGTCTGATTACAGTAATTTTTCAGTGCCACATTTTGTACTGAGTCAACAGCTTTCCTCAATGCACTTTGGGAGCAATGTGCCCAAAGCATGCTGGGAAGAGCTGTTGACTTGGACCATTGTATTCTATGTAATTACAGAATTGCTGGCACTTGTATAAACGGTCTTTTTAAAAGAAACATGAATCCTGTATCCTCATCATAATTCAAACCAGTTTGTTTGTTTGTTTGTTTTTATTCTTATTTAGCAGGAGTATATATTGATTTGCTGAGTCGGCAAAAAACTTTTTTTTCCACTGAACATTCTTCATGTATAGAGATCCCCTGTCAAAGAATGCATCGATCATTATTGCATCATCGCCTCCTTGACAAATTTGATGAAGGTCCACTTGGCAACATCAATGTGTGAAAGACAAAGGAACCATAAAACAGTTTTGACAATATTTCAATTATACATGAACTGTACTGATGCTGCATGACTACACAGTTGTAGTGCAGTCAACTAGTTGCAGTGATCTCAAAAGTTGGATATCCCATAATTTTGTCAAAACTTAACATAACCCCACCACTTTCACACACTTACATCTTTTGTAAGATTACATTGTGATAAAATTCCATGCAGTGGTGCTCTACCACTCTGCAAAAGATGTTGAAAATAAGACTCAGCACCCAAAATTTCTACAGAAAAGTAGGAAAATACTGCAGCACCACCTGGTGGCCAAGATGTAAACCTCCCCCCCTCGAAGTGACCCTGTATGCAATATCAAAGCTATATATAGGTCAAGTAGCTCCTAAGAAGAAATTTTAATTTTGGGGGGGGGGAATATAATAAATAAAACAAATCAAAACAAGATAAAATATTATTCATAAAAAACATGAAAATCATCGAATAATCACTTCCTTCACAAAGCTGGCTGAGAACAACCTGGGTATAAAACCAAACATTCCATGAAAATAGTTTGACAATATTGCCATATATGCATTGTATTGATACATGCATCTCCAGTCCCAGCACTAACCTATATGTAGCACAATATCCCATAGCTTCATAAAAAATCTGCATACCCACATCATTTTTTCATACTTTCATCACGTTTAGTCTTATATGCTGATAAAATTCCATGCAATTCTACCCAGCAATCCTTGAGCAGAAGTTAAATTAACCTTAACATACAAAAATTCAGTAAACAAAACACACACACACACACACACACACAAAAGAGAGAAAAAAAAATCCATCACCAGCTGGT
>CAXHWN010001018.1:203802-461891 GCA_964020975.1 Hermodice carunculata | reverse complement strand
AGAAAGAAAGAAAGAAGCAATTCTATTGCATGTGCATGAATCAACAAGGTTAAATCATGATTGAAAGTAAGAAAGTTTTATAATCCCTAATTTGTAACTGACAGCACAATGAACATTTGCATGGATCACACACATGATGTACCTGGTCACCATGGAAAAAGGATTGGCCTGAATGCACAGGGGTCACCCTACATGTATACAAATAATTCTCCACACTTTATTTTCCCTTCACTGTGTCTGTAATACCCATACAAATCTCTGTCAGTAATATAGCAAACAACTGCAGAGACAGATATTGACAGGCTGTGTTAGCTTTTCATGTCACACAACTGTGCAAATAGAAGTGCTGACTTCCTGATAAGCCCTGTGGAACAATACAGGTTTACAGCTGTCTATATGGCAAACAGGGCTGTGAATAATGTATCCATGAGATAGTTTTCAAGCAATATCACATATCTTTATCAACAGGTGGCGATAACTACTGACATCTGCTGCATATACATGTAAGCATCAGTATATTGGCAACATGGAAACACAAGTTTTTTACATACATTGTCAGTGCTGTCCAACTGGAGCATTGTAGCAAAATTTTGCTACAAAGTTATTCCAAACTGCTACAAACTTTCTTAAAAATAAGTGCAAAAAAGTGAAAAAAAATGCTACAAGTGAAGAAAATTTTGCTACACAGATTTTCATCTGGACAGCAATGATGATGATGATGATGATGATGATCATCATCATCATCATCATCATCATCATCACCATCGTCGTCGTTGTCGTCGTCCTCCTCCTCATCCTCATCATCATCATCATCACTTGGATTTCACTTCATTGTACCTGGGTGCAAGCCCTCTCTCTCTCTCTCTCTCTCTCTCTCTCTCTCTCTCTCTCTCTCTCTCTCTCTCTCTCTCTCTCTCTCTCTCTCTCTCTCTCTCTCTCTCTCTCTCTCTCTCTCTCTCTCTCTCTCTCTCTCTCTCTCTCTCTCTCTCTCTCTCTCTCTCTCTCTCTCTCTCTCTCTCTCTCCCTTTTCTTTTTTCCTTTTCATGATCAAGTTGGTCTGGAGATTTCCTCAAGCACTATTTTTTTCGAAAACCATCTTACCTGTGAAATTATGCATCTTATTTGGAATATTCATGATGTTTAAAAGTATGCAAATTTAGGGGCAATTAAAATTTTAAAAGCTCCATATCTTCAAAAATATTGCAGATACACAAAATTTCAAGGTGCATATATAGGTTTGTGACACCTGCCAATATAATGGACAGTATATGTTGTAGAATTTCAAATTATGCTAATAAGGGGCCTTGAATAATTTCAAAGTTGAGTATCTCCAAAACTATTATACATAGAAATGCCATTTCAACTTCAACTTATAGGTTTGGGGTAAAGCTGCATCCAATGAATGAGGAACCAAAGTTGTAGGATTTTAATTTATGCAAATTAGGTAAACATGCAAAATGTAAATCTTGAATAGCTTGAAAACTATTATAGATACAGGTGCCATTCCTATTTCAATTTATGGTTTTGTGGCAAAGCCCATCCAATGAACCATAAACCAGAGTTGTAGGCTTTCAATTTATATACACAAAATTAAAATGTTGAATAGCTTCAAAACTATTATAGATCATACTAGTTTCATTCAAACTACATTTTATAAGTTTGTGACATGGCCACATCCAATGAACCAAGAACCAAAGTTGTAGCATTTTACTTTATAAAAATTAGGCTAATACACAAAATTTGGATTATGTTGAACAATAGCAAAGTGTAGCATTTCAAACTGTTCTCATTTTGAAGGCACCCAGACAGATTTGCTGTGAAGCAAATCTTCTTTTCTAGTTTGATTTATTTGATTTCATATTTATTCATTTATTATTATTATTATTATCATTATTATTATTATTATTATTATTATCATTATTATTATTATTATTATTATCATCATCATTATTGTTATTATCATTATTATTATTATTATTACTATTATCATTATTAGTTGTCTTACGATTCTATTTCAAGCTTTTCTTCTGTGTGTGCTAAGTTTGATCATCCTGCACCACATACATATAATCTAATTTAAAAGTTCCAGAGTACAAAATCATACAGACACATGCCAATAAATAGCACTAGAAAGATTTATCATGAGAAAATCGAACAAATGAACGCATAACCCTTTCGCCTTGATTTAAGATCAAGTGATTGGTTTTCCTTGGCATGTATTACCTTGTAAGCACCCAGCCCACACCAAGGAAAGCTGTTGACCTTGAGCATGTTATACAGATAGGTCTCATCCACAATTATCATTCAAAATGTTTTAGCTATACTGTTCCAAGTCTGTCAAACATATTGGAGCAGACAGTTTATCACTGGCTGGTTTTGGTCAGTTTAACGGGAATAGGGTTACACTAAATTATGACAACTTGCAGGTAATAAAGGTCAACATTTCACCACAACATTGTGTTTGTATTGTTTAAACCTACCTAAATTTTTATGGGACTTTTGGCACATATATAAAATGCACACTACATGTATTTCTTGAAAAAAAAATATGAACAACTTGGGGCAGGGGAAAGGGTATTTTTTGTGCAGTTTACCCTTCATCAGAGCACTTTTTGACAAAAACTGACGTAAAGTTGAGAAACTTTGGCCAATTTACTAAAAGTTATATAGCTGTAAATTTGTGTCAAAAGTGCTTTGGGCAAGAAAAGTATGCAGATATGACCTTCACTAAGGAAATGCAATTGCAATTTGGGACATCTGAAGCAAAAATTGGCCTTTTTTGTGGGAATTTTCAAGATAATTATGCATGTATTTTGGATTTAATTATATGAGAAATTTATATGAAATCAAAACTACAAAAAATAAAATTTGCTTGATAACAAATCTGTCTGCGTGTCCAGGCTGCATTTCTTCAAATGCTAAAACTTAAAGTTGGATGACAACAGGAGGAAACATATTCATATTGACTGACAGGGCCCTGTGTTGTACTATACCACAGCTAGGAACTTGAGACGATGAAGGACAGCTCCATGTTTTCAGCAGAGCTAAACATGTTCCTCCAATAAAAGGTAACAACTGAGAATAAGCTATTGAGAAGTTCTTCAATTATTTTCAAACATGAAGGAAGCTTAAAATATTTTAATACATGTATTGTCAACTGTTTGGCATACAAAGCTTTATTTTCAGACAGTGAGGTATCATTCCTGCTGGTGGCAGTGCCTTCATTATAGTGGAGGCATTTAAGTTGTGTTGCCTAGCAACCTAGGCTGGTAGAGTTGGGCTGCAGTTAATCTTGGTTAATAAGACTATGTCCTATTGAATACCTAAAACATAATTGTTTATCTATAATGGTTTTGAAATTGTCACAATTAAATTTAACTTTCCCAAGTGTGCCTAATCAGAAATACATAAAATTCAAAAACCTTCATTTTCTAATTGAAGTTGGACTGATACTTTTATCACTAATACTTTTGAAGATACTCAACATTCAAGCTTTCAAGTGTGCCTGATTAGATAATTTTCATTTCATTGAATGTAACTAATGGATACATTAAACCTGTGAACTGAAGTTGGATTGACACTTTAATCCATCAATAACGCTTTTAAAATATACATGTACATTTAAATTTTTTTAGTGTACTTTATCAGCATAACTTTAAATTTTGAGCCTGCGACTTTCCTTTTCATTTCATCAGGGGCATAAACCATAAAAGTTTTGACATTTACAGCAGATCTAAGTTGTCTACAGATATGGTCGACTCACTTAGCTATTTCCGATATGTTCCTCCGATAATTAGTCAGAACTTTACTAAATCATGATCATTTATAAGCAAATATTCATCACAAATTCAAAGACTGCTAAATCTAATGAATGAACAATCATCACAGGACCTGATTTTTGTGATTTGTAATATTTAAGGATATTAATCAATAAAACACCCAAATTTTGGCTTTTTGCCTTCAGTTGCAAAGTTTTACCAAGCTTTCTTCCTATTTTGTGAAAATTTACAACCAAAAAAAAAAAAAAAATTCATACAGCAGGTGTTTTTAAATACATGAAACATGTGAAAGGAAAGGTGTGCAACTAAAGGAAAATATTTTCAACTTCATTTTAAGAGAAGTTTTATTCTTTACTGCATTTCAAAAGAGGCCTATCAGAAATACAAGATTTAAGTGCTACATTGCTTATTGTGTCTGGGATAGCTGATGAACTGAGTATCCATACTGTGAAAGAATGAAATAATTTGATAATTTCAGTGTTAGATTTTATCAATTTATCATATCTTTCAAATTGGCACCTTTAACTTTTATATTTTTCTGCAAGATCGAATGAGTACATGTTGCCCAGTTTGCCTTAGCTAAATGGAAATAGGGAGATTGTGTGTAAAACTTAACTGAAGACCCAGCTAAAGTAGCATTTGAACTTAAAAGTGGTCTTTTTATGACTCCCATTTTCATTCAAGTCATCATTTAGGAACCCTTTGCCCACCCACCTCACCCCCTTACCCTTAAAGTATCAAATTAGATGTATATGTTTTCGCTAGGCTTGCTTTTTGTTTTCACCTTTTCACCCTTGCACAACTTAGCATTTTTTGCCTGTTTAATGTTACTATCTTACAATAATTTATACTTGACTTCTGTAAATTGTGTCTTATTGGACTTCTCTCAGCCTCTGTTCGAGTTGAAGAAAGTAGCGGATCTGAATACAGCACAAGTTTGCTGTTTGGTTTTGTGAGGAATAATATTGATGCCTTCATACATACAGTAAAAAAAGTATCATATTCTGGAAAAGTAGCAATTTTGAACTGGAATTTGACAGTTGTGGAAAAAAAATCAAAATTGTTGCAAATTTGGTTAATTTATTAACATGGATTCACAGCAAATGTGTATAGTTGAAGAAAAGTAGCGGATCTGGATAAAGTAGCAAGTTTGCAGTATGGTTTTGTGAGGCATGGATGATTTCGTACATTTATGGGCCCTGAGGTACAAAAAGTAGCAATTTCTAGAGAAATAGCAATTTTGAACTGGATTTTGATAGTTGGCAAGACTACCATTTCAAAAAAGTTGCTATCAAGTATTATTTGATTAATATATTAATTTAGATTCCAAGCCAATATGTATGAGTGAGATGAGAAGAAGAAAAAAAAAAGATTTTTTTTTTTTTTTTTTTTCAAATGGCAATTTTGGGTCAGGAGACGTTGAAAATTAGGTGAATGCAGTGAACTGAAATGAAAATCACATCCTGGTTTCTGTTAGTGTTAATAAATGTAGTAATAAAAACTGTTCTAGCCTGAAAGTAATTCCATAGGGATGAAAGTTTGCAATGATGCTTATAGTAGGAAATACCAACTTCTGTTACTGAAAATGGGTGGGGGTGGGGGTGGGAGATATACAAGGCTCCCAAATCCTGACATGTATCCCAATTTTGCAGAGGTGATTCCAAGACCAGGATTGACCTGTGCCGCAGTGTGCGGTGGTCAAGCCGCAATCAAAGCCAGCGAAATACCGGTACTCACCGCATTAATCCTGGCTGAATCCCTGTCAAGTCTTCAAGTGACTCACTGTAATCAGCTAAACAAACAAACATTGAGCGACTGATCGGTTACTCCTGAAGTGTTAATCCTTTTTGACAGTTGTGTATAATAATGCAGCCAAACACTCTAGAGCAAAATGACGTCACTGAAACATCAAGCTTGCTGACCCAACTGACCGGCGAACCTTGTCGGTGTGTTTCGGGGTGAAACTGAATTTGGAGGCAATAGCAAGCACAGGTAGATAAAAATTTCTGTGACACCGTAACCCAAAATGGCAGCCTCCACGGCGCTCCACGTTTGGCGAAAATATACTTCTAATTTTTTGTTAGTTCTAAGACCATGTAGGAATCTAAGGGCATACAGAGAGCAAGACTCGTGTTCTTATTTACATAGAAGCGCATACTGTACATTGGTAAATGATAACAACGACAAAATAGAAGAGAAGAAAAACCTTGATTTTGGAAGTGACGGCAATGTCAATGACCATGCCGCTGCAGCAGACGAAAATGACGGAATGGATGTTAGACATACCTCAGAAGTAGGGTTAAAGAGTGATACTTACAGTGATTATGTATATGGAACTAATCAAGAAAGAAAAAATAGGAGGAGAGGATACAGAGTAGGACAGATGAGAGCAGAATTAAGGAAAAAATACAGCTTAAGTGACGATTTCAAAAAAGGAACCACGAATGTAAATTCAACGACAACCACAGGATTGACAACAAATTCAGACAAGGACATTGACAGTCCACTGCTAGTGGAAGAGCAGTGTGTGGACTTCTTTGGAATCTCCTCGCAGAATTCCATGAGAAATGTTGATGCAAAGTATCCTGATAATTGTGATATGAAGAATGTTTCTTCCATGCACATGAGGCAGAGTCAGGGTCCAGAAAAAGATCCCAATGATGTCACTGAAAATGTTTATGTTGCACCATTTGGTACTATCAGACTAGACAAGGACAACAAAGCAGAAATGCGAGTGCAGAGGCAGCAGAATGATACAAAATTTAATAACCTGAATGAAAGTCTGATGATCAGCAATGCGGATTCATATCCAGATCACAGCCAAATGAGTCATAAACGTGGAGAAGGCGCAATTATGGAGAGAAGCCATTCAGCTTCAAGAATGGAAAGACACATCCGAGGTGGTAATAGTTATAAATATGATCTAGATGGCAGCCAATTTATTGATGACCAGTATTTTCAATATGAGCCCACAGTGGAGAGAAGCCATTCAACAAAACAAAGACGCATCCGTCCTGATGAACATAACCAAGAGGACAGCCAGTATATTGATCCTCAGCATTTTCAGCATAATAGTAACGAAAAGGCAGATGGAATGGCAACAAGAGAACATCGTGTTTTATTGAAAGACAGTCTGAAATCAAATGAGCAAGTTTTCTCCGAACTCCCCTACATTGATCAACAGTATTTTGGTGACATTCAAGAGGGCTCACTTGGAGGGAAATTTGGTGAAGTTGGCAAGCTGGTAGATAAGAGTGTAGCTGACACAAGCAACCATCTTGGAAAACGAGGAGAATTTAACACAATGATCTTGTCTGCAGGAAATTTCTTTGATGAGCAGTACTTTCCCCCAAATGGTGATCAGCAAAGTGGTGATTCTGTGAAGCCTAACAAAGAAAAAAACATAAGTGAAACACCAGAAATTGATTTTTTCAAGCAAGACAAGAAAAGTGCAACAGACATAGACCCAACCCATATAACACATGATGCGCAGAGCATGCATAGATCCTCAATTAAAACAGATGAAAGTGAGACAGAGCATATTGTAGCAGGAGGCCAGACGCAAAGGGCAAAATATTTGAAAAGCAGACCAGTAGCAAATATAGACAATCCTCAGACAGCTTATGATGTGGCAATGAAGATCAGATTTAAAGAGAAGACGGAGGAAGCTGGAATTACTGGTCAATCTAGATCAGGTATTGTAATTTGTAGGTACAGTGAAACCTCCCTATACCGAACACCCTCGGGACCAGAAAAAAGTGATCCATGTAGTGAGGTGTTTGGTATAGGGAGGTTTGATAGCATTGAAAGTATATATTTGGGACCGAGATATGGTGTTCAGTATATGGAGGTGTTCGGTAACAGAGGTTTTACTGTAGTTTTTAAAGTGTGTCATCCATGGTCAGGGAGGTTATATCATGTATGGCTGGGGAAAGAAATCAACTCTTCAAAATGCCAGGAAAATAAAATGTGGGCGAAGTTGGGCATACATGTAGATCATGTACTCTAAATTATTTCATTTTTATATGTTTAAGTTTTTACAGTTTTTGTATTTGTGACATTTCACTATAGTTTTAATTTCACCATTTTGGACACAGTTCCTATTCAAACAATGTTAAAATACTGTTTGTTGTTATTTTTATTTTCATGGTTTCATGCCATCAATAAGTGAAAATAAGAATAAAGTTTAATTAAGGCAATTCACAGAAATATTTTATGATCATTGTGAATTGTGATTACTCCTTGAGACTATGGCAGATGTTAACATTGAACTACATGTTTGTGTCCCTGTGTTCAACATATTCAGCTGCATTAACAATTTGATAAACAAACATTTCAAGGGTAGAGTTTTATGTCAATATTATTGGACTTATGTTAGCATGAGCCCATCATTAAACAATAATCTGTATGAGGCCATATGTAAGATATATAAATAATACGTCTTGCATTCATGGGTAGGTATGGCTGGGTTCTCCTAAGTAGATCAATATTTTGACTGACCTTCATTGCAGTGTAACTATTAAACTTACATGGGTATTCCATGACAACTGTTTGTAAATGGTAAGACCATAAACCTTGTCTTTTTAACCTGTTGCAACAAAGATTCATTGAGACAGATATTGAAGATCTTGCCCGGAAGTTTTTCTGATTTTTGACACAAAATAACAAGCATACGTTTAGTTTTATCATTATTAATTGACATTTCATTATTTACACATCATTCATCTGTTGATTCCATACCTGTATCAAGTTTTTATTCAATTTCTTGTGTTGTTCTACCAGACGTTTGTGCTGTTGAATCATCAGCAAACATATCCTTGAGACATTTTTCCTGAATTGAGTGGTAAATCATTCATGTGAAAGATAAATAGTAGTGCACCCAGCATGGTATCCTGTGACAAACCTGTTGTAACAGGAAGGGTTTGAGATTTTTTACTTTTAGAATAAACCCTTTGCTTTCTGTCCCATAAGTAATTATCTTAACCATTTGATGGCAACATCAATGAAATGGTAAAGCTTTAAATAGCTTTTTTAGTAGGATGTTATAATCAACTAAGTATAGGGCCAGAATTTCGCAAAATTTTGCGAGAATCTATTTGGATTTTTGTCAATTAGTTTTCTTGTTAAAGAAAGACAGCTTTAGGAGATCTTTACGAGAATGGATTCTCGGATTCTCGCCGAAATTCTGGCTGATTTAGTAGAAGTCCTTTCTTAGATCTAGAAAAAACCTACCATTTGGAAGACTGTTTGATGCATTTATGGTGCAAATATCTGCCAATGGTGCTAATGCTGTTTCACAAAAGTGGTTATCTTTGAAACCTGATTGAGATCTATACATAAGTATATTTTAACGAAAGTACACATGGAATTCATGGACGGGACTATACAAGACCTTGTTTATAATACCGAGTGCAGAAATAGGTCTGCAACAGGCAAGGGCAAGAACAGAAAGTTGAAGAACTGCCTAAAACAGGGCACTGCACTCAGTGGAGAGCTAGGGTTTTGTATTTCCATTACTTTACATCGTAATTTCAACTCAATAACTTGAAAACTGCTGCACGTAAAAACACCAGATTTCATATAATAAATCTACATGCATTTATAAGTAAATACCTCATGAAAATCATATATCCACAGCTACAAAAGTGACTAGTTTATTTAAGGTTGTTTTAACATGCAGCCTAATAGGAATACACAGCTCTAGCACTCCAAATGTTTGTGTATTCAGTAGTGTATTGGGGCAAATGCACACAATGGAGCTAATTCTGACCTTTCCAATTGTTTTTTAGTCCAGTACAGTAAGCTTTTTGAATATAGGGAGAACCCTGAGTACTTTCCATACAGTCAGAAACCTCCTGATGCATATATTATGTATTTCAAAGCCTGCCAATTCACCTGATAATGATCAGAATAATGCAAATTCCAATCAGAGCAACTGGAAATATAAACGAACTTGCCCTGTGAGCAAGTACAAATTTACTTCAGATAAGTGTGAGTTATATATTTGTATGTTTGTGTGACTTTTTTTTTTAAAGAGGGTGACCCAGTTAGTGCCAAGAGCACTAATCTACCACGCGGCCCTCTTTAAAATTGGTACATAATACATTAATAAAATTCATTCATAAGTATCATGTAGGATACTTGTATACAGTATATGTGATAATGTGAATGTACATTTAAGCAATGCAACAAAACAAATACACTGAATGTGAATATTACAGACATGAGTGATGAGAAACAATGCAATATATGGATTAGTAATGAGTTGTACTGCCATACACAGCAATCAAACTGCAGTGTACAAAGATTATTTTCTTGATTCCATAATGTGTTTTGTACACAACCGTTTAAACTTAGGCACATTTCTTTCTTGCTTCCCTTACCTCCTGGACAAGGTGTTCCATATCTTGGACCCAGAGTAACTAAATAAATGCTGAATGTATTTTGACTTTGGTTTCGCAAAATACAGACAGTTATTAGCTGCAGATCTCAGACTAGCACTGTGTACATCAGACACAAACTTAAACATGTTAAACATGTTTTGCATATAGTTTACAATATCATTTAAATTGCAAAGAGGTGACTGGGAAAAGGGGCAAGTGAAGTTGAAAAAGAATTTGTCCGTAGCTGCTACAAAACGACCGATGTCTTATTGTTTGTAGCCTGTCGTGCATAAATCACAACCCACTGATAGACTGGCTGTCTTGGGTTGCTTCTAGAACAGTGGTTAATAAACAAGTTTTGAATTCATGACATATGGATTACTGTAAATTGCTTTAATTTTGCTGTGCTCTTATTTTCGCTTATCTTGCAGATGGCACATAACTGTGAAAATAAAAAACATGTGCAGTAAAATAGTATTTTAACATTGTTTGAATAGGAATTATGTCCAAAACAGTGAAATTAAAACTACAGGGAAACATCAAAGATACAAAAACTGTGAAATATATACATGTGAAAATAAAGCAATTTACAGTATGTTGGAATGTTAATTATCTACGATGGAAGTAGATGTTTAATGTACACAACAAGCCCAGCTGATGTTGCTTCCAATTGACATTTGTTTTCCTGCAGCTGCAAACTCTTAACTCTCTCTTCGTCAGATTGTGACTGAGTTCCAGTTGTTTAACAGCCTTCCTCGACATGGTTTGGCCCCAAAGGCTGACCACAGAATTTTACTTAAATGTGGGACTAGCTGTTTGTACATGTTGGTTTTGTCTCAAGTCTTCTCTTTGGATGTTTCTTTTGACAATATATTGAGTGTAAACTCTGGAGCATACTATAAACTGTTTTCCTTTCAACAATGGGGCCCTCCCCTAAAAAATGACCCTCTACCTTGGGAGCTCACAGGGAAGAATACAATAATGCTTTATCTCTGACAAGAACTTCCAGTGACAAGGGGTTAACAGTGTACCGTTAACAGCCTGTCCAATAAAATGCAAACAGTATATTCACATTGACTTTGTATAAAATCAAGTGACACATGATTCTTTTATTTGTTTTTGACAGCTGCATCCAGAGAAACACTCGGGAAGACAAGAAAACTGGACAGCAAGGGCTTTGCCATCCTGAGTGACCAGGTGCAGAAGCTGGGGCATCTCCCTGAGGATGTGATGGTGAACATCCTCAGGGACAGCATCATTTACGAGGACGGTCTGTATATACATCACATGCATATCTCCATGCTATGTGAAATTATTTTTAAAATTTGCTTCGTAATTTGATTTTTTTTTTTCGAAATGACAATTAATTCAATTACACAAGGGAATGGAATTCATTAACCAAGAGGGATTAAACTTTTTGCAAACACATGACATACAATAAAACTCTATTTCAAAGCCTGTCAATTCACATGGAATATTGATCAGAATAAGGCAAACTCCAACCAGAGCAACTGGAAAATTAAATGAACTTACCCTATGGCAATGACAACACTAAAACCAGGGATCCAATAAAAATACTGGGAGCATAGGTGACACTGGTGACCTGTGGTGTCTAGGTGAAATACCCAATATGATGGCACGTGGTTAAATACAACAAATTAAAGGTAGTTTCTCAGACCAACAAATCTTTTTTTCTTTTAATAAGTAAAGACGAAAGACTTTTGAGGAGAGATGGTCAAATTTTAATTGTTTAATGTTACAGTTGTATATAGTATTGCATTATTGGTTACTTTCAGTGTAAATTTTGACCAACTATTAAATCAGTGCATAGATATAAGAATGAAAATAAAAGACAAGGCAAGGGCCTGACAGCAATGGTAGGAAACAGCTAGAGCAAGTTCGACCAGTTTCGCCAGTATATGCATCTGGATGCACTTGGTTTATATGCGATGGTGTATCATTTGACATTGCCAGCATAAGCTAGCTAGGCATGTGTAAAGGCGGGCCACTGGGCCTGCTTTTTTAAAGTATAATACACCCGTTCAGTGAATGAAAAAAATATATAGACATAAGAGTTGCATACCTGTGTATACAATGTATATGACCTTTCTGGGAACTAAGAGCAAGGGACATGATAATTAGAACACAAAGAATCAGCAAAACAACAGGTGCACACACAGTTATTTTCATTCTGAGTCATCTGAGTGTATTTTCCCTTTTTTCAGAATGGAAAACTTGGGTTGATAGAGATAAACAAGTTAATTTTTCTTCTTAGAACAGGCGCTAAAATTTACTTCCGTCTATACACTCTATATGTATATATGTGAAACTCATAATGTAATAGTGATGACCTTATCAGATGTTTGGTCACGTCAAACCAGTTGATTTTGTCATGCCTGGAGCTCTAATTCATACAAGAAATCACACCATCGTGCTCAAACAGGTATATCGTGTCATGTATACTGAAATTAACTGGTCAGACAACCTGTATTCAGGAACTCTTTTCATAATCTGCAGGGTGTAGACTTTAAATGTAAATGATTTAGTCAAGATCAGACTCAGAGATGCCTTTGTTCAGATCATAAGTACAAAAAGTAGGCTTAGTTGAGAAAACCCTGCAAGTAGAATATTCCATGTGTACATATATGCTACCAGCGAACTCAGTGTTTAAATTTTACAGCATAAATGTGAAGTTGGATAAGTCCAATGTTTCACATTTATACTTGTTTCTTGCAATACATGTATTCCTGTAACCTTCTTTGAAATGGGGAAGTGATGTCATATTTTAAAATGTTCAAAGTGACAGTAAAAAAAGCCAAAAGCCATATCAATTTGATTGCATTACAATTGTAAAATGAGCATCTTGTCAAATGTGCACAGTGTCTTACATCTGGCCTCACATTGAAGGGATCTGAGTCTGAGGATTAGGTACTACTCTATTGGTAATTACTGATATTTACATCTGATATGGTTCTCATTATAAAGATGCTCAACCCCGATGTAAAGGAATATTTGTTCCCTAAGGAACAAACATTCAGCAAATATGTGTTATATTCATTCCCACCCATGGAAATTTGCCCCCTGCCCCCCCCTCCCCCCCCAGTATGCAGAGCTAAATATTCTGAAAATATTTGTTCCACCCACAAACTGATCACAATTTTATGGGTGAACATTAACTTATTGTGTTCTCTAGAATTTTTTGTTTTTTTCATCTGATGTTTATTTTTAATTTTTCAAGCTTACAAAATTTGGCCCAGCTTAGGTTTTGCTTCGTTTAAGTTCAGTCTCCTCATGCTTATCTTCCATTAAAAGCATATGTAGTTCAGCTGAGCATTAATGTGTCATCAATAATACCATATCTATAGAATAACCTTACTAACTGATAATGCAGAGTGTATGGTAGGGAAAGAAGTATTCGAAAGGGGAAAGAAATATTGCCGAATGTTTTTCCCTAGGGGTACCAAATACCCTTTTCAGGGAGGTCAAATATTCTCTGACCTGCTGGAACATCTTCCTCTTACATAGCAGTGAAGGGGGGGGGGGGAGAAGTATGAGTGGTCATTTTAGTGCATGAGGGACTTGATGGGACATCTGTACAGTACTCTGGTGGTAGATTTTGGAACTACCAGTGGCACAGAGTATACTTGTCAATCTCACTGCATCATGTGCATGTAATTACTGAAGCTGCAGCTAGGAATATATATAGATCTGTTAGACAATTGCAGTCTTAACCTCATAACTCCAAGAGAGTCCATTTATCCCATGTTGTTCTTGGTTTTTATGTAGGTAACTATAATAAGCCACTGTGGTAAGAAGCCAAAATAACTTCGCCTGCAGCTTTCAAAATTTCACCAAACGTGTTCTTTTTTTGCAGAGCAAGTTGTGGCCATTGATAAACTTTATGGTTTGCCATCCCATGGTAAGTGTGAAACATTGTTTATTTTTATATTATTTGAGTTTCTAAAAAGCAAGGTGTCAGGGCTGTCCACTGAATACAAAGCGTAGCCAATTTAAGGGATGCTCATTACAGGTAATACAACACTTCTCATTATAATGTTGTAGCGGATGCCTACTTATAACAAGGGGACTTTGACATTATACATGTATTATGACAAAAGTTATTCACTTGGAGCTGAGGGATCCCCTACGTGAAAAACAGTCAACCTCTGTGATGAGTGTTAAGGGAGACAAGTACATGTAACTGCATTTTTTTTTTTTAAAAAAGCTTCGTCAGAAATTAAAGTAAAACTTGATATGCATACATGTACCTGTACGTCATTCTTCCATGATGAATGACATTGAGAATGTTTGACACAAAGTGTAACATAATACAAACCGATGACATGGAGAATGTGGTGAACTTCAGTTTGAGAGAGTAACTCAGAAGTACCCTTAAAACATACTTATCCTCCAAGAGGCCTTGTAGATTTGCCACAGTATGCACTATAAATTATGTTCAATGCCAGTCCCATCAGTGTGAACCGTGCATCTTTGACAGATCTTCCTGGCCATCTGTTTAAACCCTTACGTTTCAGGCTAGTGTGTTGTCTGACTATTTCAACATGTTTTAGCAATGTGTACTGTAAAAAATTCAAGTACTGGCATTAGGTACATGTACACATGTTTATTTCATTTGTTTACAGGTGACTACTGCAAGTAATGAATAATGAACATGTAACAGTAGGTTTTCATTACTCTGAACAACTGAGTGTTTTTTGCAGCTTTCCTTCAATAAATTGCCCGTCACTGTCTTGCTTGGTCTTTTTACTTTCTTAAATAAAGCAGTAAAAAGTTCACATGTTTGATGTAACCTAGTAAGGTCTTGTCTATGTCAATCAGAATGTGAGAGACATGCAAGAAGTCTACAATCAAAACAGGAATGGCATTAAGCAAATAGGGCATGTCAGATACACTATTCTGCAAGGTGGCAGCACCTGCCTCCTGAGTCATGCACTTTTCAAGCAATGAATGAACCAGGTTTTGTTTATCACCCTAGTGTCTCGACCTGTAGCAGGTGGACAGCAGGGGCAAGTTACTTGTAGTGCCACCTACAGGCAGCATGTGCCATTTGCATGATCAGTAGGCACTTGTGTATGTACATGCAGATGACCTCTAATGTTTCATCTACATGTATATTAATGATCATTTGTGGCTCTTTATTGTCCCAGGAGGACCAGGGATTCACCATAGTGTTGGGAAGTTGTTGCCTGCATTGGCAGCAAAGATGGAACGAAGCGGTAACCACAGTAACGTGAAGATGTTACGCCTCGTACACAGGCTGGACAAGGAAACCACAGGAGTCATACTGTTAGCCAAGTAAGCAGCTGACTGTTCCTGACAACGTCATGTTAATTAAGCTTGTGAACTTTCTACCCTTTTAACGAAATCAAATAAAATTGGTACTAAGGTAATGAAAACACCAGGCAAGTGAAAATGGTGTTCACAAAAGTTTGATGCATTTTTGCCTCAACCTGGGTGCCTGAGAAACGATTGTAATGAAAGTTTGCCTGAAAACACCTTTTGAAATTCATAAATATATAAAGAGAAAAGGAAACAAAACATAGCATTAGAGTGGTTCAGAATGCAGACACAAATGTTACAATAAATAGTTTTACTGTATTCCTCAAAGTGGTTGGCCTTGTGCAAAAAAATTGACAGAAAATAAATCATCCATTTTGAATGTATATTTTGAGCATTACACATACAAGTGTTATACCATTGAAGACGGAGACCATCATGTAAATAAACATTTAGCTTTACTTTCACTTCTTCTGCTCCCAATAAGAATGGGGGGGGGGGGGGGGTTTACAGTAGGGTCATTCATTTGGAGGAATACATATATGTCTTACAACTTAGGAGAAATTTTTCATAATTATACATGAAAAGACATACAATAGGCATATGATCTCTCATGATCTCAATTCATTTTATAGCCACACATGTAAAGATGTACAGTGGACCCTATGATGATTCATGATCTCGATTTATTCCCCAAAATAACCACACTATGATCATTCATGATCTCAATTTATTCGCAAAATAACCACACTGTGCTCATTCATGAGCTCAATTCACTCTATAACCACACATGTAAAATTATACAGTAGACCCTGTGAACATTCATGATTGCATATTATCCCCCAAAATAACCACACATTCATGTAAACATGGTCAAGATGTACAGTGGACCATCCTTTGAAGACCACCTCAGACACAAGCCCAAAAGTAGTCCCCTGAGGCAGGTGGTACACGTATCCTAATGAAGGTCAAAAATACATGTTTGGACAAGAAAGTACTAGAGACGTGATAAATGTGGTTTTAAAAGGCAGGTGGTCTCTCCAAGGAGGGACTACTGTTCAGTAAACTGTTGTCTTTACTCTTAGAGAAGTCCCAGGAAAGTCAAAAGTGATAGTCCATCTTTCCAAATGAGCAGTATTGATGACAGCTTTCGTGAACTAAAAATTGCATTAATGTTGTGTACGTGGTTTCCCACTGTAAAGAGGGGTTCTTTCATGCAATATCAGATGGGATCTCAAAATGCCATAGTATTCCTGTTCTGCTCAAATATACATGCTTAGGACTTCATTCTACTGTTCTGTAGGGATGAAGAAACTGCTTGGAAGCTGAATGGAATGTTCAAGAGACGAGACGTGATCAAGAAGTACTGGGTTTTGACCAAAGGAATCCCCAACCCCACAGAGGGTAAATAATCTAGACACTCAAGCATGGGGCGGATGGTTCCATCTCACATTTTGGCAGGGGTGTCTTACAACAGATGTACCAAAGAAAGAAAATGGACTCTTTTTATGGCCCCCTTCAAAGAAGGCGGGGCATATAGCTTTATTCATGTCGGTCGGTCGGCAGAGAGACTGTGGTTTCCGCCCCATAACTCAAGAAGTTTTTGAGATAGGACTTTGATAGTGCCCAGCTACATGTATATACTCCTATTGCAGGGCTAGGAGAAGTATGAAGGTGGTTGACCATGAATTTATTTCCAAGGTCATGGAGGTAGAATGGTAAGTTTGAATTTCGGCATGATAACTAGCAAAGCTTGTATGGTAGGACCTGTATATTGCAAAGGATTATAGTCCTTTCCCAGGTATGGGTCAAGTTCAAATATGGATGACCTTGACCTAAATTCAAAGGTCAGAAAGGCACTTTAGTGAACTTGGTTTTTGCATTGTAAGTCAGAATTTAAGTTATGACTTCAATATTGCACATGGTAATAGTCCTCAATGAGGGCTGGTCAGCTTAGAAGATGGATGACCTTGACCAAATTCCCAAGGTCACCACTTAAGAGTCCTGTGAGTGAACTTGGTTTCCACATGATAACTAAAGATGTTTTGGATCTAGGAATTTCATTTGGCACAGGAATATAGCCTTCTGTACGAGCTAGGTCAAGTTCTGAAATGGCTCACCATTAGCCGATTCCCAAAGTCACAGAGCCCCATTATTGAATTTGGTTTCCGCTTAATAACTGCAGAATTTTTTGAGCCAGAGCTTTTATTTTGTAGTTGTTTTTAGTCTCCTATTAGGGCTAGATCAGCTTCAAAGAAGGGTGACCTTGACCTAATTGCCAAGGTCACAAGGCCACTTCAATGAATTCGGTTTCTGGATCCTAACTCAGAATTTAACGTACATGTAGGATATCAATGTTGCACTTGACAATAGTCCTCTCTAAAGGCTTGATAAAATTAGAACATAGATAACCTTGACCCAATTCTCTAGGTCACCACACAGGTTGATAGACTGTGGTTTCTGCGCCATAACTCAAGAATTTTTTGAGATAAGACCTTGATACTGCCTAGTATATGCTCCTTAATAAGGGCGAGGTGAAGTTTCAAGATGGTTGACCTTGACCTAATTTCCTTATGTCATAGAGGTACCACTTGAAAAGTTTTTATGATAGGACCTGTATATTCCAGAGGATGCTATTCCTTGTCCAGGACGGAATCAGGTTTGAAGATGAATGACCTTGACCCAATTTCTAAGGTCACAAGGTGACTGCAGCGAATTTATTTTCTGCATCCTAACTCAGAATTTAACTTAAGACTTCAATATTTGCATATGATTATAGTCCTCTATTAGGGCTTGGTTAACTTAGAAGATGGATGACCTTGACCAAATTCTCAAGGTTACCACACAGAGTCCTGTTAGTGAACTTGGTTTCTGCATAACTAAAGATGCTTTTGACCAAAGGGTTTCATATTGTGCGGGAATATAGCCTTCTATAAGAGCTAGGTCAAGTTTGAAAATGGGTGACCTTAAGTCAATTCCTAAGGTCACAGAGCCACATTACAGAATTTGGCTTCTGCTCAATGGCTGCAGAAGTTTTTGAGCTAGTGCTTTCCTATTGCACATAATTATAGTCTTCTATGGCTGATATAAGGAAAGATCAACTTCATTGAGGGCTGACCTTGAATTTCCAAGGTCACAAGGCCATTTTTGTGAATTTGATTTCTGCATCCCAACTCAGAATTTAACCTAATATAACAATATTGTACATGATAGTAGTCCTCTAAAAGGGCTTGATAAAGTTAGTACATGACCTTGACCTAATTCTCTAGGTCACCACACAAAGCCATTTTAGTGCACTTGGGATTGGTGAGCTGAACAGTGAAAATGGTTTCCTGGTAATAATGTTTAACTTGTCAACAGAACTTTAGAGCTTGGACTTTCATATTGCTCAAAGTTTAAGTGCTCTTTGAGAACTACATCAGGTTTGCAAACTGATGACTTTCAACCACTCCCCAAAGTCATGAGTGGCCCATTTAGTGCTACCAACAGGGTAATGAAGGCAAACATAATGGCAGTAGGGGAGCATCTATGTTTTACAAACATGATTTTGTTCTCGTGAAAGTTGAGAAACAAACACCGAAACCAGTCTTGCACTATTCCCCGCTGATGACCTGATTTTATATTAAGGCTCATAAAGCCTAAATCTTTTCTAAGTTTCATATTTTATGAATATGATATGTTCTTTATACAAATAAATTGTTATAATGACTTGGAATTGTACAGTTTATTGAGTGGTATGGAATAGGACTTGGCTAATTAAATATCGGACTTGATAGTGGTTAAACGGCAATTGGGCTTAAGGATTTGTGCTTGTAAAGTTTCTCTTTATATTAGACATGTACAATTAAGCATACGTAATGTCTTCCAGATCACTGTGTTAAAACAATAACAAAACTTGCGTCATTTCTGAAAGATGTATAATTACCATAGTATCCCTTGTCAGTGCCTCTGACCTGTTAAATGTCCCCCCCCCCCTCCTATTTTTCTGGCTTGAAAGTTCTGAAATATTGAAAAATTGTATCTGTTTTATGATAATTTACCTGTTGTAACAACTAAATACTTTCAAATTGTGTCTACAATATGAGCTCATTTCAGTTTAATTTTCTGGACACTTAAAAGGGATCATATGGTGAGAAAGTGAAATTCATAAGCAAAATTCCTCGGCCACCGTCATTGGTGATACCAGCAATGCCTGCTCCCGTCCATCACCTCTCAGATTGACTCACCAATGGTCTCTCATTGGTGTGCATCAGTGGCCTCTCATTGGTGTGCATCAGTCATTCATTGTGTCTTTGGTAAAATTAGACAAAGTTGACAGTGGAATATAAACCTCTGGCTGACTTTAAAATGTTTCATTCCAGATAGATATATGTAAATATCCATGTGATACGGGTCAAATTCCTGCCATCAGAATAGTTCCATGGCCACGGTCTGCTGAACTGAAACCATCGCATGGGATTTTGTTGTTTTTGTCTTTATAAGGTCAAGTGATCGTATAACACAATGGTTTGAGATAGGATCTGTAGCACTGATGTATCAGTAGCATCCAGAGTATAGCAGATTCTGCGGAAAATTATGGTAGTTTAGCTTAACCAGTTTGCAGCCATGTAGTCATTTAAATTGGTCACAAAAAGGTGATGTATATGTAAAATGAAAGCATCATTTAACACTTTCTTTTCCACATATGTTAGGCCTCATTCAGACATACTTTGACACAGGGTCTGCACATATGTTGACTCAATAAGTTGTTGCCATGGCAACCTCATGCAATCATTTTTGGCATATTTCAAGATGAAGTTTTGCTCTTGAGTTTTTGAAAAATTGTGGATAGAAATACATGGACCTTTAAGATTTTATTAATGTTTTGAGAATATATATACCTTGTGTACAAAAAGAATATTGTGTTCATATTCAAATACAGTGGTACCTGCTGTATGTGGCCACCCCTTCTGCCAAGAATAAGTGACCACATACAGCAGGTGACCTGTCACTGCAGGTAGATTTTACAAAGAAATTGACTCCTATGTTCCAGGCTAGTGACCACAAAAAGCAATGTGGCTGCTCATGGCAGTGGTTGCATACAGCAGGTACTACTGTATAACAAAATTTGTGGGGAAAAATCACCATGGCAACAGTATGTTATACCTAATTTTGACATGGTAACTACCCACATGCTCAAGTTGGATGTGCAAATATATTTTCATCCACTTTCATGATCATCTTAGTACAAACCGCTTTAGATTTCCAACGTGCAGGATGAATGTTCAATGCCTTCAGTTTTACTGATTGTGCTAATAATCACCAGACATCAGTGACGATAGCCCTGTATACAGAGGAAACTTGAAAATGTTGCAATCATCTCTTAAGTATGGTGCAGAGATATTTTAAGCAAGATAGACAGACTACTTTCACGTTTGACTGTTTTATTGTATACTTCCAGGGGTCATCGATATACCCATGTCTGAAATTGAAGTGGACGGCAAGTTCCGGGTAAGTTTGCTTGTAAATTGTTGTCAAATTTAAACAGGCCACATGTCTTGACAAGATTTGCATTTGCTGTTTTAAAGCTTCATCTAGATATCAGATACAGTTGCATTTTCTTGCAAGAAAAATTGTCTGGTTAAATTCTTTTATATTTTTTAGGGGGGGGGGAGAATTTGAGACCATTTTGGGGGGTTCTTAGCTATATGCTCAAGAGACCCCGCTACATACATGTGCTCGATGAACATTGTGCAGTAGAGAATTAATATAGTAATGACAAGCTGTGTTTTTGATTCATTTACCTTTTTGATACATACATACGGAAGGACCAGTGACATGGCATGCTCCTTTGAAGTCACCGTCCCCACATGGACAGTGTTTATGTATCAGCCCAGCCATGGTTGGCCAATGTGTGCATTACTGCACAGGCACAACTGGTAGTAGTACTACATACAGCCCTTCACAATAATAAAGACAGGAAAGTGACGTCCTCTGCTGGTGCAGGTTCGAACTCAAAGGTGGCATTTTGAGTCAAGTGAACAAATCTTGTGATTTAATACATACAAATTAATCAGTTGAGCTTAGCTATTCAGAGTAGAGAAATGTTAAAACCAGAAATTGTTCACTGCACAGGACTGGCTGTTCTGTTGTCATGGTGTAATATTTACATTCGGAGTTTTTGTTAGCATTGAAAGAATGGGGACACATTTTGTTTTCATCAGTCGATGGTAACATCATGTACAGCATGGCACGTGCCAGTGCCTACTTGCCCCAGCGTAACAAGCGGCTGGCCACACCCATAGCTCCTCCCACTGATAAACAAAAGGTCCTTCGCAGTGGCTATCAAAACTTTTACGCACAAATATTCATGACAAATTTAATTCTAGTATTAATGTTAATATGAATATAAATATAAAAAATGAAGTCTGTCTCTGTTGTTGTCATTGGCATGTAACAGCGCGGTATGGTAGGCATTTTTTTTCATGACGTCGCTATCGCGACGTCATGAAAAATGCCTACCAAGAACCGCGCTGTTACATGCCAATGACAACAACAGAGACAGACTTCATTTTTATATAATTCAACAACATGAGTGTGTCACAGTCAGAGTTTTCACAGTTCTTGGTTTTGACAGAGTTTATAAAAACAAGAGGGCTGTGTGAACAGCCCGTGCTCAGCTGATCTTGACATTCATCACACTTGCAGCTCTATGAACTTGGGAAAGGATCGAGGTCACCCATGTTCTGAGTAAGTCTGACCATTATAAAAGCATTGACCGATAAGTACCCCAATTGCAAAAAAAATGCTTAAAAATCAGGAATCCTCAGCATTCCCACATAGTGAACAAGTTTATTTGACCCTTCCACAAGGAACATATCCACCATGTTTCAGCTTAATCTGAGTGACGGCTCTGGAGAAGAAGTCGAAAATAGCTATAACACACAAAAATTCATAAAAAATAAGAAAAAAATTGCAGCACCACCTGGTGAACAAATTAAGAACAAGGAGGCCCTAGCTGTCTCCCCGTGTGATATCACAGCAATTGAGTAGGCGCTTTTGGAGAAGCAGAATTTTTTTAAGATTTGTCCAAAAAAACAACAAAAAAATTCATTTAAACTCCAAAAATCACTGGAGCATGACCATTTGTACAAATCTGGTAGACACCCACCCAAGGTACATCCCCACCAAGTTTGAAGTTAATCTGGATGACGGTTTTGGAGAAGAAGTCGAAAATGTGAATTAGCATTAGAATGCTCATTGACTTCCATAGTAATCAATAGGAAAGCTGCATTGACCGATAAGTACCCGAATGGAAAAAATCGTTAAAAATCAGGAATCCGTTAGGTGTCCCAGGGAGTGTTTCTGTGTGATATCAAAGTAATTGGTTGAGCGGTTTCAGAGAAGAAGATTTTTTAAGATTTGCCCCAAAAAAGAACAAAAAAATCATTAAAAATCCAAAAATCACTGGAGCGTGACCATTTGAACAGACTTTGTAGACACCTACCCAAGGCACATCCCCACCAAGTTTGAAGTGGATCTGGCAGACGGTTTCGGAGAAGAAGTCGAAAATGTGAATTGTTGACGGACGGAGGACCATAAGATAAGCTCAGCTGACTGACAAGTCAGCTGAGCTAATGAATAATCTCTCTTGGACTTTGAAAAAAAAGGAGGGTGGTTTGGTACTAACTTTATGTGACTGTATACATCTGTCACAGCATTATTGGAAACTCGAGTATGCATGGTCATTTGTAAAAACAGCAGAACTTAAGGGAAGATTTATAGAAATAGTGATCAGCCAGTTGAGGCAGCAATACACATAGGTTGTTGGGGGTGCCTTAATTTGTTGTAACCCTTTGAAGCCCATGAGTCACCGGCGCCGCTGAATGAATGCCGCTGGATAGGCAGAGTAAATGTTTGCACTTTATAAAATGACACTTGCGCATGCCTTGGTCCTTATCAACAATACTTTCATAGCACAGAAAAGTATTATGTCAAGATATATGAGGAGACAAGAAAAGGAAAAGTTTATATCAGACTTTGAAAGATATACATTAAAAAAAAACAAAACATCAGAATTTGAATACTGACGGGTAAATACTAAGGGAAGAAGATATAACAGATGTTTAAAACACCTAGAATACTTTGCTTACGGTATACATTGTATATCTATCAATGAGGAGGGACAAAAATATCAATAAATGAGTTACATGTATATATGACGTTCAAACCAAACAGAATGGAAACAAACACGCTTATATTACTTAGAAAATTAAATTGTGGCATAATGTAGATGGGTCTGCGGCCAGATTATGACGAAACAACTAAAGTCCTGATGAAGAAAGCGAAAGAAGTGACCAAGTACCAGGCTATCACGAACTACACTGTCCTGGATTCAGCCAATTCTTGTGCGTTGGTGGAATGTCAACCTGAAACTGGTAGGTTTAAGTTTCAACATTAATTTTGTAGTAATAGGAGAGGTCACAAATAGCAATGTCATTTGTGTTCAGCTAAATACACAACTCCAAGCACAAAGTTCTTCAGGGCTACATTTACATGTACGTATTCCTATTGGACTGTATGTTGAAGCTATAACCTTGAATGAACTCTTTGCTTGTCAAAAGAGTGCCGTTAATGTTCAAATATAGGTCTTAACTTCTGTCTCACATTCTAGAAAGTCGTTAGGCATCCTGCTGCAAATTAGGAATAGCACATTGTTTATTAGGAAGTTATCAGATGTGCTTAAGACAGAGGGATATGCTTGAAATTGCATTGAAAACAGGATATTTTTAAAAATGACTTAATTTTATCTGTTCAAATATGCACTGGTGGTGTTTCACTGCATCCAGTAGTTTTGCATAAAAATGTTTAGTTTTGTGGGGAAAAAAAAACGCCCAGAAAGTGTCACGATTTTCAGTGTTAGTTTGTGTTTAATCGCACAGCCATGAACCCATGATGTTTGGATAACAAGTGTGATTCAGCCACATTGTCAAGTGTCAAGAACAGTATTTCATTTAGCACATAAAATCATACCAATGCCCCCACTCCCCGACACTGACCAATGTTAAGATCAAGAGTAAAATATCAACTAAATACAACACTGTAATAATGGCCCACGGAGTGTCCATATCAGCCATACAGCCAACAGAATGGTTTGGCTGGCTTTGAATGCAATTGCAAATAAGTGAGAAGAAAAAAAAAACTTCAGATGTCGCATTAAATTGTCAAAACAGTCATGCTGAAAAATGTATTAACAAATATCCATGAAATCAGTAGGAAGCAAACGATAATGTTGTAATTTAAGGTAGCTTTGTTGACAATATTATTTTGTCTTTTCTATGTTTTTTTGTAGTTGGAAACAATTAAGAAGTTGTCAAAATCAGTTAAAGCATATCTGGGATCTTCATAAAACTCAAATAATCACATTTCTAGAAAATACACAACCCTTAAGCTTTAGAAATTAAGTAACATTTCACAACTGTCTCAAGCTTCCACCATTCATATTTATTGAGTGTGTCTGTCTGAAAATTCAAATGAGATCTCTTCATTAAAGTGTCACTTGTGCTTTTGAAAACCATTGTACAGGCCATATTTTCTATAAGAGTAAGTCCCACAGCTGTACAAAATGGGAAATATGTAGTTTTATGGGTGTAGGTATGACCGAAAGGAAAATCAGCAGACCCAAACTTCATAGGTGCATCACAAGAACCCAGTCTCCCAAAAAGTAACTATGAAATAAAACTCTATTTTCCAGCTAGATTTTTGTGTGATTGTATACATGTAAAGTGTTCAGTTGTGCATGAAAATGTATTTTGTCTGCCATGGGTGTACACATACCAGTCTCGAGACCTTCTTGTGCATTGCAGGTGTCAAACATCAGATCCGCTGTCATCTTGCATTTGGGTTGAACACACCCATTCTTGGTGACCACAAGTACTCTCACTTCTCAAAGCTGGCACCTCAGGTATTTAATTTGTAGACTTTACACCGCTTTGTTACACAGCCATATGGAAAGTAGCCTTTTTATGTTAGGATTATGTCAGTGGCTTTTTTTTTTTGGATGGAATAATTTATAAGCACTGAAACCCAACCTACACTAGAGAAAGATTTTGACCTAACCTGGCTCGTGCCACTCTGGGACATCTCAACTGCAGTTGTC
Source organism: Hermodice carunculata (assembly GCA_964020975.1). Taxonomy (NCBI): domain Eukaryota; kingdom Metazoa; phylum Annelida; class Polychaeta; order Eunicida; family Amphinomidae; genus Hermodice; species Hermodice carunculata. The sequence goes on along the minus strand of CAXHWN010001018.1, from coordinate 436,293 downwards.
ATGTTGAAGAATAATTAATCAGTAAAACCTTTGAAGCACAGGGCATTTGACATCAGATTGGTTCTGCCTGACATGGGGGTGGGGGTTTATTACAGAAATGGGTGCATCCCTCTATACCTATGTCAGTCATGTACGGCGAGACCTTGTTACAATGGCAGTATCTGTTCTGTACAGAATAGAATCGGATTTTTGTGGCATTTGAGGGTACTTCGATTCAAATTTCAGTATGCCAAGAGATGCACTGCAGCTTAATTTGCCTTAAAAATGTCACTGTGAAAAGCATATTTGTTTAAAATATATCATATTATGTTTTTAGAGTGCCATTTTTGGTGATTTTCATGAGATTCTTGGAGTAGTTGGGGCGTTGGGAGGGTAGACAGCACATGCTTGAATTTTCAGGAGACTCCCGGATAATTTAGGAGGGTTGGCAACACTGATGACAGTGTCTGTTCTGTTCTGTACAGAATAGAATCGGATATCTGAGTATGTTAGAAAAAATGAGTACAACAGGACAGGAGTTTGACAGGAAGGTTCCTCCCAACTGGTGTCGTTGAGTGAACATCTTGGATATCTGAATGTTATTATAATGAGGCTCTGCCCTATCTGCTACAAAATTTGATCTGTTGGGATGTACTGTCCATCAAAATTGCAATTAAGATTTTGCCACGATGCAAAATATTCGTTATCAGGAACTTTGACTTTGGGAGTGCAATTTTCACATGTATGTTCATCCACAGGTGTATGTAGCAAATGTGGTGTACTCATACGCAACAGGACAAGGACCAATCACGATGCTGTCCTAATTTATTTATTGCAAAAAGCCTGATGTCCGGCAGTGGCTCCATGTTGCCAATCTGTTAGCCAAATGATATGCTCTCCTATCTGTACATGTCACTACCCAGATGAAAAATACTTGTACAATGTACAAATACAGAGTAAAGATAAATGCATGTGGTGGTTTAGTGCTCAAAATACCAAATGAATGGTGTCATAAATTTAATATATAAAGAAAATGTAAAACAATCATATGTATATTATGCACATGGACAAAGTAGCAGGTCCATTGTCTTTCATCTTTGAAATCCTAAACAGACTTGTTTCATTCAAATTAAGCAAATTTTGCAGTATTTCAGCCATTATAAATTACATGTACATTTGTAGCCACATTTGAATTTCCACAGTGAAACAAGATCGTGTGCTTAGACTTTCACATTTGTGTTGTTTTTGCGCAGAGACTATACCCAGATACTCTACAGGCACTTGGCATACGCCAAGCCAAGGTTCGACATCTGGCTATGCATCTACATGCCCGGGTCCTGATACTGCCCCAGTTCAAGAACGGACGCAACCTGTTTCTTTATGCTGACCTGCCGAAACACTTTAAACAAAACATGAAGCGGATAAAAATAAAACCTCCCGAGAAGTGAAACTGAGTTCAGTGGAATATCACAACTATGTGGTCAAATACCATTGACTTTTTCGGAATGGATATGTGAATATTTTACATGGCATGCTGATATTTTGCACAGTCGAGATATACTCAGTACTTTCAACTTTCTACAACACTGCTGTGTCAACTGGAACAGTACAACTACATGTTTATTTTTGTGAGTGTAATTATTAAAAGTATTTGTTATCAAATTCCGTTTGTTTACGTCATTGATATTTGATGAACTGAGCTCTCTGTCGTTATTTTTTACAGGCCCTGTGTGCCATGCAGAGACCTGGATTCAGAAAGTCTAGCGTTGGGCAGGTCTTTCCCTTGGGTTGTTCATCCCAAAGTCGTGCTGTTGGTGTAAGATGGATGCACTGCTGGTGCATATAGTTTCATGGGCAAACAGATGGGTGGCTGGGCAGGGAAGGCCTTTGTTGCAAATGTTAACAGTTATTAATAAACTGGCTGATGGTGCTTCAGTCATTGAAAAACTGGAAATAGGGGAATTCTATGGAATGCTGTAAATCAGAGCCACTGCCTGCAGGAAAGCAAGCATGAGTGATGTCATGATGGGTGGATAGCCCAACATTAGTGCTGTTTTGAGAAGGGGATAATTTTTCCCTCATCAGATGGCACTGCTTGTACTTCACACCTTGAACCAAGGCCTTTCTCCTGCCCAACCATCTGGATGTCTTTTAAACAGTGTCTGCATAGCAGCCATATTAGGTATATTACACAATTACATTCCATTTTTACTGTGATTTTGGACAAAACAATCTGAGAGAAAGACTTCTCCAAGGCTAAACAAAGACATACAAGCTACCCAGAGATTTTTATTGTTTTATTGCATTAAAAACCCTTAAAAAATATACATATTGAGGTAACAAAGGAAGTTTTGGCAGGTTTAGCTTTAAATGAATATATTACTTTTTTTGGTTGTTCAAAATAAAAAAAATGTGAGCAGTTTTGAGGTCAGCAGACTTGTCAATCAGCTGGGCTTGTAGGATGGATTGTCAGCCATTGTCCAGCTGTTGTCTTTCCACAACTCATACTTTCTGCTGCTTCTCCAAAACCATTAGTGAGATCCACTTCAAACTTGGGGAGGGGGGATGTACCTTGGGTGGATCTCTAGCTCTCTGTTTTTCTATCATCATCATCATCATCATCATCATCATCATCATCATCATCATCATCATCATCATCATCATCATCATCATCATCATCATCATCATCATCATCATCATCATCATCATCACAAGAATCTTTAACAACTTTTCTTCTCTGAAGCTGCTTGGCCAGTTTCACAGGCACACTTCTGGAGGTCACAAGACCTTAATTTGTTCAATAAGTGGCAATTCTTTTTCTTTGTTTTTATGAATTTTTGCATGTTTTTGCCATTTTCATCTCCTCCCAAACTGCAAGCTCAATTCTCTTCAAATTAGGTTGGATTATACATGGACTTAATCTTCAGGAAAATTAGTCACTAGATGGTGCTGCTGGCATTTCCTGATCATTAACAACCTATTGAAATTCTGTTTCAGGGGACATGTGTATATTAGCATTTTTATTTTAGCGGTAGCAGCAAATCTAACATATTGGCTTATACATGTATATTGGTAATGGTGGATCCCAGGCTCATAGTTACTATTGAACACTTAAAACAACACAGAAATATTGTTTTTCTCAAACTTTATTCATTGATTTATTCATTTGCTCTTTCTGTCTTTTTTTTTTTTTTTTTTTAAATATGTCCTGTGTGAAACAGCTCAGGTAGCACACAGAGTCTTAGCTCTGCTGACCAAAGGTCGCAGAGCTTATGCAACTGCTCAGGTCCGTCCATACTTTCCTTGATCTGGATATAGAAATAAAGAACAACCGGTATGTAACAAAAATATTTGATAAGAGAGACAGTTCAAATTTGATTATATCTCCTACCCTGATCTGACAGGAAACATTCCAGAGAAACCAGCATATGGAGTTTGTATCGGACAAGTGATACATATTGCTAGAAACACCACACTTTTTAGCGATTTTGTCAATAGAGTCAGAATTTTGTTGCAAAAACTACAACACAAAGGTTATAAAATACAACAACTGCACAAAACTCTGTTGAAATGTTTCCAGAGATATGACCAAATACCTAATAAATACAACACTAACTCGATAACATTACACAAACTATGTCAAGTTGGAGCTTGAAATGACAAAGTGTAGGCCTCCAAGTGTTGAGAGTGCATGGTAAGAGGGAGAGTACCCAGGGTAAATTATACTTAACCCACCTACAGAAATTTCTCTTGTCCGTCTAAGGTTGGGAAAACCATGATCATTGTCACTTTTTGCAGGTATTATTTCTTTTCAATCTTCATCCAGTACAGTGGTAGAGGTGGCTTCCACCTAATACCTTAGTACACTTTACCTCATAACACCTCTAGTCAACTTTATGGTGCTAAAAATTGTATAACTATTTACCTGTTTATGCCAGTGTCGGTATGCTGGAATAGTGTATGAAGCTTTTAAGTTTCAAAGGAGATGTCCGTCTGTCTGTAAACTTTTGCTTGTTAGCACGATACCATCCACAGTTTTCAAGTTGGCCCAATATAACTGTAAGGACTTCTAGTGTGTATGAAAATCTAGGCCACTTATGATATTGGTGGCACCACCTACATTATTATGTAATATAGGGGTCAAAATGTGAAAATCTTGTGAACACTCTAGCATCTTTAATTTTGATGGGATCTTCACCAAATTTGATGGGATTGTGGGAGAGGTCAAAGTCTAAGTTGCTAGTGATACTAAAGAGAGGTCAAAGTCTAAGTTGCTAATTATACTAGTGGCGCCACCTATAATTTGATGGAAATTATGAGCCAAAATGTGTTTCACGATGTAAAGTTCCATCTTTGAAAAAGTTATTGGATGAGACCTGTCCAATTTATATGATACATAGACCATGACCTAAGGTAGAATGTTATGAAATATCAGTGACCTTGACATAATTTTGTGAGGTCACCATGCCTGTAAAGCTGAAAAGGTGATTTTGTAATGGCCGGGGGTAGCTTGGACATCAATGGCAAAGAGAATTGAGCCTCCATATCAAAATTGCCCTTGATTACATGATACATAATGATAAAACTGTACTTGGTGACCTACTTTTTGGGTCACTGTGACCCAGTAATTATGGAATTTGGTGCTTGTCCAAGTTTACTGTTTTCCGTCAATAACTGGAAAAGTTGTTACCCGCTTTGAACAAACAGACTATATATGGAAAGCTGGTTGTGAGGTGCATACTTGTAACAATTTTTGAATCCCAGTTGAAGGTCAAGGTCAAATGGCCAGTTTGAATATAGGGGTCATCTCATGAATGCTGTGTACCCCACAATTCTTGAGATAGGCCCATATAAGGTTTAGGAGTTATAAAGTGTATAAAAATTGTTGTCGACCTCAATGTTGGTGGCACCACCTATAGTATTGTGTAATATACAAGTCAAAATGTGAAAATCTTGTGACTGCATTACTGTTCACAGTTTTCAAGTTAGCCCAATATAACTTTCAGGGTTTATAGGGGGTATAAAAATCTAGGAACACTTTCCATATTCAAAAGGTAATTTCCCAAACCTTTACCTTTTTTATACGGAATTTCAACAATTTAGTGTACTGATTTTCTGGTTTTCCATCTATACAAATTCGAAAATTCTACCTTCTTATGCTGAAAAACTGGAAAAATTTTAAGGAAATTTCCTTAAGTTGAGCAAAAATATACTTTTGTGGAGTTGTGAAAAACTAAAAAAGATATTAAGGAAGTTTCCTTAATTTGGACAAAAATGTGCTTTAAAACTAGAAAATAAATTAAGGAACTTTCCTTAATTTGGGCAAAAACTCATTTTTCCCATGTTGTGTAAAACTTGAAAATATTTTAAGGAAATTTCCTTAATCTGGATAGAACTGTGATCGTAATACTGGAAAAATATTAAGGAACTTTCCTTAATTTGAGCAAAATGAAATTTTTGCCAAGTTAATATGTAAAACTCAAAAAGAGTTTCAGGAAATTTCCTTAATCTGAACAAAAGTGTTCTTTTACTCCCAACTAAAATTGAGATTTATGCAGTATCTCCATAACAATTCAATGCAAGTTCACCAAACTTGCTCACAATATGTAGGTCTTTGCCACATAATGCTTTCCATGACCATAAGGTCAAAGGTCAGTGTAACAGGGGCATAGCAATGTGAATCGTTTCTGTGCAGTATCTCTTGAAGTGTTTGATAGAAGTTCATCATATTTAGACATTTTATGTATCTAGAGGAGAGTTCACTTGACTTGTCACAAATGATCTTCAGGTCAAAGGTCACGGGGCTGTTTGAAAAAATGTGTTCCATGCAGCACATAGAAGGATTTGAGAGATATTTATCACACTCAATTGAAACATGGATCGAGGAAAGATGTTCATGAGAAAGGCTTATGGGTGACCTTCAGGTCAACAGTCAAGGTCATGATGGCACTGCATGTACTTTTTTCTAGTACTGTTAGACTGGAAAAAAAGGTCAATGAAATTTCCGTTCTGGGGTAAAAATGCACCTTACATGTACCAAGTGTTGACAGAAACTGTGCTGTTGTAGCACACTTTTTGTGCAACAAATAACCCTCCCACAGGTTCAAGGACATTTTCTTGCAGTGATTTTTATAAGAATTTGCAGTACACTTTTGGTGACCATAATACCTGTTCTTGGGATATATATGTATGGAATGAGAACTACTTATAATGTAGGCAAAACACAAAATGTACATTAATTCTGGTTAAAAGTTTTTGGGGATATATGTTTATGGCAAAAAACATATACTGCATGAAGTATTCCTTAAGGTAATGTCCTTAAATCTTGTGACAAATAATGTAGACAACATGGCACTTTGCTCATTAAACATGCATAAAAGTATAGTTTTATTTTAAGGATATTGTTGTGTTATAATGATGAATAAACAGCATAGAATTTGTTCAATCAACAGATTGAGTTGGGCTCGTCACAGTGGAAGTTGCCATGTATAGGGGCCTTCTATTGCAGTTAACATTGTGACAGGGAGTCTGGCCACCTTGTGACCATGTATGTAGTCCACAGATGGTAGAAGTCATTTATACCATAGAAAAGTGTTAGGATAACAAGACCCTTCCTTTCTTTCAGGGTCATGTTATCCAACCCTTTTCTATGGTATAACTATTACTTTTGAACCTCTAATCACAACATTCAACCCTAGTCATAATTGAGGCTGAAAGAGACCACAATTGTTTGGCCATAGGGGTGGTACTATTATAGCAAGTCCCACTATATTATGGAGGCTACTCTTGGAAACTATTTGACCTGGACTTCTGAAATTTATTTGTTTATTTGATCCAACTGTATATTTCTTTATATATTTTAAACCTTTTTTTTTTATGAAGGGCAGGGGCAATATAGTGTTACAGGTGTATCAAAAATTTTCCCTCCTAAAGGCAGTCAGCAAAGCATAGGACCATCATAGTCCTCTTGTTCATTTACAATAGCGTTAAGCCAATTTACAACATGGGAACAAATGATGATTTGTAAGAGGATAGGAACAATTTTTGGAGGTACATGTACTTGTATGTGTACAGTAGTAAAATTAATTATTTAATTTCATCATACTCTGAGTATAGGCCTACTTTCAAGGGGGGGGGGTGTACCAAAAAGAGCTCCCCCCCCCCCCCATTTGTTTTCTTCAACAACGTGCACTCAGCGTTCAATCCCTCTACATTGGACCATATAGCCATGGACCTGACAAAGATCTCTAGTTTATGATCATAACTATACACAATTTGGTCATCCCCAAAGGGGGTCTCTCAAAATAGGTTTCACCAATAAGAAATTTTAGCCAGTCCAGCTACTCAGGCATCTAGTCATGTAATTTCAAAATTTGCACAAATCAAAATTCAACTTGGAATGGCACTTATACCTACTATAGTGTTGACAATATTTAACATTTATGTTGGTCAAGTGTCCCAACTTATGTCTGGGTGCGAACCTGGGCATTTTGTTTTTCCAAGAACTTCTTTCTTTCTCCTTAACAAACAAATTTGTTCAATAGTTTTTCTCTGACACTATTATTCTGAAAACCACCAAACTTGCTATGCTGAATAACCTACCAGTGAAATTATGCATATCATTTGAAATAGTCATTATCGGTGTTTAAAATTATGCAAATTAGAGGCAATTAAAACCTTAGAAGCTCCATATCTTCCAAATTATTGCAGATAGACACAAAATTTCAATGGCCATGAATAGGTTTTGTGACACCTGCAAACATAACCCTTACCATGATATAGCAGTAATACAGCAATGGAGAAGCAATAATAAAGCAGACATGGAAAGCTGTACACTGCTATCTGCAAAGCAGCAATAAAGCAACTGAGAAGTGATGCTGCTTATAAGAAAGTTGCCATACAGCTTTCTACAAAGGATAATGCAGCTTTTCACAAAGCAGCAACCCTGCTTTGTACAAAGCAACAATATAGCTTCTGAGAAGCAATACCCCTTTTACTGAAGCTGCACTAAAGCGGCTGAAAAGCTGTGCTCATTTAAATATTTGGCCATGTTTTATTGTTGCTTTAAAGCTGCTTTCATAAAAGCGATCATACAGCTGCTGAAAAGTGGCATTCATAATATGGAGTTCTCTATGTCACTACTTTGTGGGAAGCAGCTATAAAGCAACCATAAAGCAGAGTTACTACTTATGGCAGAGCAGCATCACAGCTGCTGAGAAGCAGTATACCTTACATGGGTTATTCCATGTTACTGCTTTTCCAGAAGTGGCTTTAAAGCTGCTATAAAGTAGTGTTACTGCTTCTGGCATAGCAGTAATACAGCTGCTGTAAAGGGGTGTACCTAACATGGGTCTCTCCATGTAACTGCTTTGTAAGAAGCAGCTCTCAAGCACCCATACAGCAGCACTGCATTGCTAAATTGCTGAAAAAAGCAGTATTTAATACATGGTACTGCCAATATAACCACTTTGTAAGTAGTGGCTATAAAGCATGCATACAGCTGTTCAAATGAAAGCATAATGATTTTCATGGGTTTGTACCTACTGTCTGAGACCCTAAAATGTGTCTTTGGACAACATTTAATTGGTCAAAATGTTAGATTTATGGGGGTGGGGGTCAATTATACTGTATGCATTATTACCACCAAATTCAGCATGTATTCTCTTACAATCTGCTGAATTTGGCAGTATAAAGGTCATGCAGCCATTCTATTTCTGCAATCCCAGAAAAGCACCATCAGAACTGATATGATGTTGAGAAGATGTGAGGTGCAACATTCATGTTACTGAGTGAAAGACCCATATCTTGGAAGCACAGAAGAGAACCCATGACTGACATATCTGCAAACTCTGAAAAAAATAGTTAGTCAATTCTAACAGAAGAAAGAATGTACGGCAGCAAGTGTTGGCCACTGGGAAAAATCCTGTTCGTATGTATACAGTGATATTGACTACTGCCCCATTAGGCTTCATACTCTAAGTACCAGTACAAGTACCAGAAAATAAAAACAAATGTCTTTCAGTCAAAAGCCACATTTAATTACCACAATTACAAACTTTGTGTTTTTACCTCTTCCATCAAATATCATAGTTTGCATCATCAATTTTACATGTGCTACAGCCTATATCATACTCGCAAAATGTGGAAAAATATCCATTGCACAACTCAGGGACCTTGAAAAGCAGTTCAAGGTCAACTACATTATCTATTACAGTAACTGACAGTTCTTTGTTGCTCATAAGTTGATCTTAGCTGCAGGGAGATGGCATCTTTGTCTACTTTTTTTTGGCCTTTGTTGTTGCAGAACTGCAGTAAGAGAACACAGCATCCCTGAGCATGGACCAGGGCTACTGAGTATTCTCCACACAGTAGGCTGAAATTGGAGAAACAAAGGAAGTTAAAAAACAAGCATCACACTTTGAAAATACAATGATAAAGCTAACACTACCATGTTGTGGACATGTATATTAAATCATTAATGCCCACACTAATTATTATCAGAAGATAAGAACCTTGAGTTTAGTTATGCATCCCTATGTTTCTTTTAAATAAGTTTAGTTGCTTGTACATTTTTTTCATGATATACATGTATGCTAAATATTTAATTTTGATGGATCCTGACTGTCTACCCTGCAATTATTAGAAATATACCAGTACATATGCATATATGTGTGTCATGTTATATTGGGGATTATATTATAATGTATGTATCATAGATTATGTACATGTAGAAATATTATTAAAGTCAACCTGACCAGCCATCTTCCTGCAGTTTTCCTTCAGCCCTCTCTCTTTTAAATGTTTCTGCAATGCCTGCAGTTCCTTTGTGGTCCCTTGTTCCTAGAAACCAAAAAAAGGGTTTGATAGAGGTCAAAATATGAAAATCTTGGGAATAATCTAGTATTTTTAATTTGTGGCAGATCTTCACCAAATTCACTGGGATTGTGGGGGAAGTCAAAGTCTCAGTTGCTAATGATACTAGTGGGGCCACCTATAATTTGATGGAAATTATAAGCCAAAATGTGTTTTACGATGTAAAATTCCATATCTTGAAAAGTAATTGGATTAGACTTGCTATGGGATATCTAGACAATGTCCAAAGCTAGAATGTTATATAATATCAGTGATCTTGACCTATTTTTGTGAGGTCACCATGCCTGTTAAGTTGAAAGGGGTGATTTTGTAATGGTAGGGTGTAGCTTGGACTTCAATGGCAAAGTCAGCACAGCACCAGGCAGGCCTATGGGCCTCTTGTATTACATAATCTGGGTGTCCTTGATCTCCTGTCCCAAAGTCACTGAGGACATAAAATAAGGACTCTTACATTGTTGTTTTGGAAAAACAACAATATTCTTCACAGGAGTTGCACAAGTAAGCCATGATTACATGTGGAGCGAAGTGCCATCTGGTGGACAATTTTTACATAATTATACATAAGCCTTATATGTTCAGAAGCCACTTGAGGACTCACAACTTTGAAATGAACAGGTGCAATATAGCCAGCAGAGCATTAGGCCCATGGGCCTCTTGTTTAGATATTTAATTGGGCTGACCACAGGTTACAGAGGTTGTGCAGTTACTTATGTCTGTCCACCCAACTTTTTATCCATCCAAAAATATTTTTCTTGGAGACATGATACAGTTAGTGAGGTCTAATTATCTAGATCGTCACACGAGCAGGTTCTGTTTCATGTACTTGAATTCATCTGTTTACATGATAGCAGAGCACTAGGCCCATGAGCCTCTTGGTTAATAAATGTGCGTACGTGCGTGCGTGCGTGTGTTTTTGACATCTCCCAAACTGAAAGCTCGATTCTCTACAAACTTTTTGGGAATGCAGCTTGACTCAGTCTCATGCAGAGCAGTTCACTAGGTGGCAGTGCTGTCATTTCCTGACTTTAAACAAATTCTAAATAAATTATGTAATGATGGTAATGATCAGTAAAAATACACATGTATCTTGGCATGCTTACTATGGCACTTTTAATGTTCATGCATGTTCATGTATTTGTAATTTTCTCCAAAACTGAACACCAGATATATCAATTCTGTTGGGAAAGCTTTAAAAATTCAGCCAAAACTGGTTGTATGTTTGCTTTGAAATCACACAGTATGTTTAGTTATAATTTTACACATCTTGTCCCAAACTGTAAGCTCCTATTTCTATAAGAGTTGGTGCAGCAATATGTCTGCATGCGTATGCGTATGTGTGTGTGTGTGTGTGTAAATGCATGTATAAATATGCGTGTGTGTGTGTGTGTGTGTGTGTGTTTATACAAAAATACACACACATGTATATGCCTATGTACATACCTATATAGATATATGCATAGGTATATACATGTTCATATATATATGTATACATATTAGGGGGGGGTTGGTGTTTTTGTAATTTTTAACTTTATCGCAAACCACATGCTCTTGTTCTTTTCAAACTTGGTGGGGCTGTATCTGACTCAGTCTCTACCAAATGTGTATATTTAGTGATCTGCATGGAAAAAAAATTAAATTGATGTACTGTGTACAAACAGGAGCAACGGTGCCATATCTTCCATCTAATATAAAGAGAAACTTAATGAACCCAAATCTGTAAGCGCAAGTACCATTTGAACACTATGATGTCCAATATTTCAAGAGCAAAGTCCTATTCTGTATCATTCACTGGAAAGCTGCACAGTTCTAAATAATTATAGCAAATTAATTTGTTAATGATCAAATCATATTCATAAAATTTGAAATTTAGAGGAAAGTTTTAAGGCTTTAGTAGCCTTTATGTAAAATTGGGTCACCAGCACAAAACTTGTTTCAGTGCCATAAATCCCTGAAAATGTGATGCTGCTAACTGGTAGATTATAATGTGTGTTTTGGGTGGTTAGGCCTATACATTTTGGAAACACTGGTGTCTGTAGTTAATAAAGAATATTTCAAAGGTTGAGAGGACCGGTTTAAAACCACCAGTTGCCTTTTATTGGTGACTGCTTGTCTCAAGTCAGGAGTGAAATTTGTTTCTTCACATTGGTATTGGAAGATGAAGGTTGATGCTTTGGCAAATCTGAAATCTCTTTGCTGTCATTGTTGGAATTGGAATTTATGAAAATGGATCATGTTTTTCTGTACTATCTAATACAACCATCCCAAGCCCATGTATTGGAATTCAGCAAATATGATGTTCCTTTGTTGATAGGTCTACTTGTAAAGGTAGCCCACATTACATAAATGCAATTAAAGTTAAACACAAACTACATTTACAAAAGACAAGTCAATGTCTGACTTGCATGATTAGGCATATCAAAATTGAATCAATCAAGTATAGTAAGCCTCACACTTACCTGGAAGGCAAGTCATTCTGCTAATTGGCAGCACCATATTTGTATTTCCAATCCAAACATCCCGAGCAGATACATAAAGGAATAAAGATAATATGATGTTCCTTTCTTGATAGGCCTACTTTGAAATGGAGCCTACGTGACATAAATATAATCAAATTACTTTATAAAACATGAGTCAATACCTAACATGCATGATTAGGCCTAACAAAATTGAATCATTGAATCAATTAAGTATGGTAAACCCCACACTTTCCTAGAACGCTTGGTCTCTGAACAGACCCAACTAGGCCTACCTGACGGAATGACAGGATGAAAAAAAAAATGTTATTCTGAACAAAAAAAAAAAAGTCACAAGCCAATCTGTTCATACTCCATAGCTGATCCAGTGACTGTGTATGTCTATACCAATAAATTGATCAACATGTCCCGTTCGACTCAAAATTTTGAAAATTCAGGGCTTCAACAGCCAAATGAATTTTTATATAGGTCCTAAGTGAGAACCCACCAAGCATGTTTGGCTGCCTTAAATTCCCTGCCATTTTTTTTGATGTGATGGCAGCTGCTTGCCTTCAACCTTATATTTGGTACAGACAACATACTTGAATTTCAAGAATGTATGAATGAGAAATATCAGCAAACACATAAATACTTGTATACAGTGGTCGCCCTCTTATAAGGCCACCCCAAATGCACCAGAAATGGGGTCTCATAAGAGGGGTAGCCCCTCTTCAGGGGGAAGATCTGGAAATCCCATATTTGCTGTATGGAGAATTGGCCTTTCTAGAGGGGATGGCCTCTCTTCAGGGGGCCTTATAAGAGGGGGACCACTGTATACATGTACTATGTAACAAAGTTCTTGCTGATAACAGTGAGAATTTGTATGAATTAATATATGCACAAATATAAGTAAAATTAGCAAAGTCAAATTTAAACTTACCCTAAGAAAAGGATTCCACATATTTCCATGCACCCTCTCAGGGAGGGAAACCAAATGTAACGATCATTACGACACTTCTGGGGTATTTTGTTTGTTTTGACTTCTCCCAAAACTAAAGGTATCCAATATTAAAAACAGGAGCATGGAAGGGCATCCGTCGTCTGTGCGTGCACAATTCACATTTTCGACTTCTCCAAAATCGTCAGTCGAACTCACTTTAAACTTGGTGGCAATGTACCTTAGGTGGGTCTGTACCAAGTTTGTTCAATTGGTCACTGTCCAGTGATTTTTATTTTTTTATTTTTTTATTTTTTTTTAGCAAATCTTAAAAAATCTCCGAAACCGCACACCCGATTGCTTTGATATCACACAGGAACACTCCAGGGGACTTTTGTCTCTCTTCGGTGTGAAGGTTTCAGGGGAGGCAAGTCCCCTTGGTAAGTCATACCTACCTCAGTGGTTTGGAATGCAAATGGAAATGTAAGATATACGTGTCCTTTTTGTCAGTGAGGCCTCTCTCATCTGTGTCAGGAAGAAGGATGAGGAGGTCTCCTTTTGTTAGTGGCTTCCCGCCTGTATTCATTTATATTGTCTGTGCTTGCATAACATGTATAGACTATAGTACATTTGAGTATAGTACATGTACTTTTCTTTTCTCCCCTTTGTTTAATTGGAATTACTAGATTTCAACTGAGGTACACACTGGAAAAATGTGCTAGTGTACAGACTGTTCGAGTCCCAATCCTAGCTACACCATTTATAAGTATTACTGTAGGTATCGATTTGTGACAGGAGGCAGATAACTCTTTCCTTGTGTTAGATTGCTTGACAGCGGTAGTATAAGTACCCACATGACCTCATGTTTGATTTGATTGTTTTAGTCCTGTGTGTTATGTGTTTCTTGTCCTAGTCTGGTGACATCTTTACTTTTCTCTTAGTTTGCAACCTTACAAAGAACTTGTTTATGCCAGAGGCCACATCTTTGTCTGATTGTAAAACGTTGTGTATTGTCTTTGTTCATTTCTCTATGTTTCATACATGCAATAACTTCCAAAGCAGGACTAGCATTAATTATAACTATCTCTGGAAAAACAATGCAAAATTTAGGCATATTATCATTTATTGTCAGAGGTCTGAGAGACACGCAGAAAGAAAAGAAATGTTTATGTGGCTTCAAAAAATAGAACACTGCATTTTTCTACTGCAAGAGGTACACGGGACTGAGGACATAGAAAAATTATGGTATGCAGAAAGGGGACACACAGCAATTTTTTCTCATGGCACTAATGATGCTAGAGGAGTTAATATTTTATTTAGAAATAACATTGATCATAATATACATGAAATAATTAAAGATGAGTCAGGCCGCTATATCATTTTGGACATAACCATTCAAGAAAAGAGAATAACTTTGGCAAATATCAATGGAAGTAATACAAATTCACCTGAAATAAATTCAAAATTTATAGAGCAGATTGAAAATATAGATAATGATAATAGAATTATAGGAGTGACCATAATTTTGTACTAAACGTAAATAAAGATAAAAGAGGGAGAAATCTGGTAACCAATACAAACACCCAAAAATTATTTCAAGTATGGATGGAGGAGTCTGATCTACATGTAGTGGATATATGGAGGGTGAAAAACCCAGATATCTTCAGATAAACACGGAGAAGGGAAAAAAATCAGACCCACATACTATGTAGTCTTGACTTCTTTTTAATTTCATTCGGTCTAAATGGTTTCGATAGTGGAACAGATACTTTGCAAGGATATAAATTTGACCATTCAGCTTTCAGCTTAAATTTAGATTTAATAAGAAAGTCAACGTGGACCTGGATTTTGGAAATAAAATTGCTCTCTCTTGCAAGAATTAGATTATGAAGAAGAAATTAGACAATATATTGCAGAAATTGATGAAAAATACCAAAATGAAAATGATTTTATAATTTGGGAAATGATCAAAATGGAAATCCATGCAAAAACTATGCAAATTTCAGGGAAAAAGAAACGAAACAATAAAAAGAACTTTGAAGAATTAGAGGAAGAATTAAAACATCTTGAAGAAAATGAACCAATAAATTCTTTGGACATACAGACAGAAATTGACAATACGAAAATTGATTTCGAAACAGAATTAAAATATATAGTAAATGGATCAAAATTATGTTCAAAAATACGATGATATGAAGAGGGAGAAACACCCACAAAAATTTTCTTTAATTTAGAGAAGAGAAGTTATAATAATAAAGTTATCAATAAACTATGGGTACAAAATAAAACGATTACAAACTCCTCTGAAATTTTAGGAGAAATTAAGAAATTTTACCAGAATTTATACACCAGCAAAGCAGATTTCGATTTAAAAATGAGTGTGACCTTTTCTTCACTGAAAATGTTAGAAAAGTTACAGAAGACCAGAAGGAAAGTTATGAAGGGGAGATAACTGAGACAGAAATGTTGAAAGCATTAAAAACGTATAAAAATAATAAATCCCCTTGTTCCGACGGTTTTCCGGCTGAGTCCTATAAGGTATTTTGGAATGATCTTAAAACTTTTTACTTGAAGCTATAAATGTGGCATATCATAATGGTATATTATCAAAAAGTCAAAGACAGGGAGTAATTTCTCTGCTGCCAAAGAAAGATAAAAATATTTTAGAATTAAGCAACTGGAGGCCTATAACATTGATTAACTAAGATTGTAAATTTAGCTTCTAAATGCATTGCCTACAGGATTAAAGAGGTTCTGCCAGATATTTTCTACGAAGATCAAACTGGCTCTATTAAAGAGGTGTATATTGGGGGAGAATATTAATAGAATTATGAATTTAATAGATAATATTGATGAACAGGATAGTCCTGCTTCACATGTATTAATAGATTTTGAAATGGCGTTTGACTCTTTAGAATGGAATTTTATTAGAAAAGCTTTACAGCATTTCAACTTTGGTCCTTCTTTGTTGAAATGGATAGATACCTTATACACTGATACCCAAAATTGCGTCATTAACAATGGTTAGACCTCGAAAACTTTTAGTCCTTCAAAAGGAGTTCGTCAAGGATGTCTTCTCTCTCCGTACCTCTTTGTTTTAAGTATTGAGATATTATCTATATTTATAAGAAATGATCCAAATATAGAAGGCATAAAGATTGATACTGATAAATTTTAGATATCCCAGTATGCAGATCATACATCGCTTACTCTTCTTGCATCAGAAAATAATTACGCTTCAGCCATTAATGTATTTAAAGATTTTCAAAAAAAAAAATCCCGCTAAAAAATTTATACGAATAAAACAGAAATATTAAGATTAGGAACTTTAAAGAAAACATAATTCAAGGTTGCAGGATACTTAAAATTTAGATGCAAATGTAACTGATCTATGGGTTCAAATCATTACAGATAAAGATGAAATGGGAAATATGAACTATAGACAAAAATCGAACAAATTATTAAAGTACTAAATTCTTGGGATAAGAGACGTTTGTCTTTAATAGGATACACATTACTTGTAAAATCTTTAGCTAAATCACAGATCCTGTAATAAGTTTAAACCTGAATATGTAATAGCCCGAACAACAGATGGAGGATTAGGGTTTCCACATATAAAAACTCAATTTACTGCTTCAAAATGTGCATGGATTAAAAGATTAGTTTTAGGTTCACCAGCTTTGTGGAAACAACTTGTACTTTAAAATTTACCATGTTAGGGTAGATATATGTGGCACTGCAATTTCAATGTAATTGATGTACCTTATGTTTTTGTGAAACTTTTAAGTGTTTTTGAAGGAAGTTATTGAATACTGGTGTCAATATAATTACCGTGTTCCAAATACAAAAAAGGAAATTATGAAACAAACACTTGTATGAATTCTCATATTAAAATAGAACATAAAGTCATCTATTATAAGAACTGGTATGAAACAGGAGTAAAAATATATTCACGATCTGTTAGGAAAAGATGGCAGTTTCTTTTTATCAGTTGATGATTTCAATAGAAAATATGGATTGAATGTTAATTTTATTATGTATTATGGTATTTTTTCAGTCATTCCAAATGGTTGGAAACAAATACTGAATGCTGTTCTAATTGATGAAGTGACAAATGAAATTTTAGAAAGTAATTTAAAGAAAGTAAGTAAACAGACTACAGTTCCTAAATATGTTTATCCTATTGTATTGAAGAAACAGGTTGAAAGCCAAACACAAGTAATTATTAAATGGCCAAATGAGTCAAATATTGATATTGAAGAAGGAGAATGGTTTCAATTTTTTAATATTTCAAATAAAGCATCCATATCAAATGATAATAATAATAATAATAATAATAATAATAATAATAATAATAATAATAATAATAATAATAATAATAATAATAATAATAACGATAGCGATAACAATAACAATAACAATAACAATAACAACAACAACAATAACAATAACAATAACAATAACAATAATAATAATAATAATAATACCAAATAAGGGAATTGCAGTTTAAGTTTTGACACAGGAGTATTTATACAAATGATAGGTTGTATAAGTGGAAACTAGTTGACTCAGATAAATGTGTGGTTTGTAAAACACATACAGAAACCTTTAAACATCTTTTCTGGGAATGTGAATTTAGTAAAAAAAATTTGGAATCAAATTTTTAGACATTGCAGCAATGACATGGTGAATATAAGATCTTTTTTTTCTGTGAAAGAAGTGCTTTTTTTTGAAATAGCAGTTTACCACCTATCTTTAACTTGATTTTTGTATTTGTCCAAAAAAAATGTGTATTCATGTAAATCCAAAGAACTTGCTCCTTATGTTCACAGTTTTGAAACATATTAAAAAAAAAAAAAATTCAACAAGTTGAAGAAAATATTTCACTAAGTAAAGGAAAAATATCCAAACATCAAAGAAAGTGGGATAAATTTAAGTTTACTGTTTAAAGTTTTATGAACATATGATTTGTAAACAACTTACGTTTTCAATTCTATATATTTAGTTTTTTATGTCATAGGGGTCTCTTAATGAAATATTAGAAGCATATAAGGTATAAATTGGTATTAACTGGAATAATAATACATTTTGTATTAAATATGATAATTTGAAGTACATTGCATATGTCCTGTTTTGGAAATAAAAAATTTGAAATAAAAAATCCTTCCTGAGGACTTTAGTTCTGAAATTTTTCACACGGCTACGCTGTGGTTTTTTTTTCAAATTTTTTACGATTTGTTTGTGTGTTATTGCTATGTTCGACTTCTTCTCCAGAACCGCTACTCAGATTAAGCTGGAACTTGGTGGATATGTCCCATGTGGAATGATAAAAAAGACACTTGTTCACTAGGTGGGAATGCTGCGGATTCCTGACTTTTAAGGATTTTTTCATTTCGGGTACTTGTCGATAAATGCACCTTTCCTATTGATTACTATGTAAGGTAATGGGCATTCTAATGCAAATTCACATTTTCGACTGTGTCTCCGAAACCGTCTGTCAGATCGACTTCAAACTTGGTGTTAATGTACCTTTGGTAGGTCTCTATCAGATTTGTTCAAATGGTCACACTGCAGTGATTTTTTAATGTTTTATGAATTTCTTTGTTCTTTTTTGGCCAAACCTTCATAAATAACCCATGTGCGAGTATACAAGAACAATGGCTTAATTGGCCTGCTAATAGCTGAATACACAAGTCACGTCCCGATGGTCTTGCCTGATGTCCTGCAAGGGTGTGGGTATTTTACAAAGAAAAACACTAGGAATATGTACATTTTCCCTAAAAACTGCCCACAGAAACCAGGGATACACTTTGTACGAAAAATGCTGAAAAGAAAGTTTTTCAGCCACACTTAGTGCTTTACATACTTAAATTATGAAATGCCCAGTCAATTGTGGAATACATACTTTATTCAAATTTATCAAAGTTTGCAGGACTTTCTATTGTTCTTCATGTTCACTCATGCATTTCACGCACATACACTATTGCAAGGGTATATGTACATGTCAGTTGAGTACAGGACTGTCACAGTCCTCTTGTTTTTTGTTTTCCTTTTTGAAAGTGTACAATAATGTACCTGGCATGTATCCTTTAGAGAAGTATATTATACAGGCACTGAGACTTTATTGTACCAGCACTGACTTTATTAAGTGAAGTAAAGTAATGTTCATGCGACTAGGTAGGAAAATATGATTTCCAATTTTAGCGGCTCATTAGTCTAAGTTACTGTTATTGTAGGTCTTATTGGATGATCTAGAGTACGACAAATATACACAACATGATGATCCTTAAAATGAGCATCGGCTCTGGTCTTAAAACGTATTATGTCTGTGCATTAACAAAAGTGTCTGGTAGAGTATTCCACCATGGAATAACCGATACCAAACAATAAACAGTCCTTTGCTATTACTGGCTGCAATCTTTTGTGGTCTCAGGTGATGGCCTCTAGTTCTGTCATCTCCAAAAATTTGTGGAAGGCAACTGAAGAGTCTACCTCATAAATATTATGTAAATACTTGTACACATTTATCAAGTCTCCTCGTAATCTTCTGTAAAACTAATGTTGGTAATTTCAGTTTCCTCAACCTATCCTCATAATCGAGATCTTTCAGCTCGGTTACTCTCTTAGTGGCTCTCCTGTGCACAGATTCTAATAAATCTGCCTGCCGCCAAATTCACTTGAGGCATATTCTAGGTGAAGTCTTGCCAATGATTTGTAGATCACATTAAAATGTCTTAATATCAGTGTTGTCAAAAGATCTCAATATTAGTTCAGTCATTTGGTTTGCTTTCTCAACCATTGATTGTATATGTTCTTGGAAACTCAGGTCACTATCTACTAATATTCCCAAGTCTTTTTCAAGTGTTGTTACTGTTAAATAAACTTCCTCATTCATTGCATGAGCCATTTTATAATCGTACTCAGGGTGGCCAGATCCTATTCTAAGAACTGAATATTTGTGGAGTTTAAATTCTTGCTGCTATGCACTGTTTGTTCCAGAGTTGCACTAGCATGTAATGAAACTTGTCCACTATGTGTGTCAGAAACAAGGAGGCTATACACCTTGGTCATAACCAGCATTAAATACTTCTTGCCCAAGGTTAACAATTTCAATAAACCAATTAATTCAGCATAACTTGTATTCTAATTTAAGGGTTCTGTCCCTCTGTATTACTCCTACCACTTTTCCGACTTTAAAAAAAATGCAGATACGTGTAATGCTAATGTGGTATTTACAGCATAGATCTGAACTACAGTCTCACCTTATGAAAATTCAACACACAGGAATAATGTGGTACCTGCTGGAGAAAGTTGATTCTGCACTTTTACTGTGGATTTTAGTGATCAATGGCAGAGAAAGATGTTTATGTAATGATTTTGCAAATTCCATCACATACATATATGATTAATAATTGACTGTATCTCAACAAAATGATCTGGTACAAGCATATTTTATTACATACTCTAAATTGCTTTATTTTCGCATGTATAAATTTTCACCTTTTTTTTGTTTTTGTTTTTGTTTTTTTTTTGCATTTTTGACATTTCCCTGTTCCTTTTCAAACAATGTTAAAATACTATTTTATTGTGTTTTTATATTCACGGTTTTGTGCCATCAGCAAAAATAAGAGTACAGTGAAATTAAAGCAATTTACAGTTTTATATCTGTTACAATGTGTGACTTCCTACAGGAAAAATTAAGTGCCCTCAAAAAATCTTTTTTTCACGTCATAACTTCAAACCAAAAATCCTATAATATGGTGTGGTCCCAGCATGGTTGGATGAGAAAAACCATAAAAATGCCCTGTTTATAGACATTGTCAAATAACTAAGGGCTTTGTGGTAATATATAAGCACACATCTAATATAAAGAGAAACTTCACAGACCCAAATCTGTAAGCCCAAGTACCGTTTGAACACCATCAAGTGCGATATATATATTTTTTTAAAGCTAAGTCCTGTTCCGTACCACTCACTGAAAATCTGTGTCGCTCTAAATCATTATAATAAAAAATTTGTATAAGAAACAAATCATAATTAGAAGATTTGAAATTTAGAAGAAAGTTTTAGGCTTTAATACCCTTTATTTGAAATTCGGTTATCTGTTTCAGTGCCATAAATCCCTGGACAAGTCATTCTGCTAACTGGCGGCACCATGTTTGTATTTCTAATACAAACATCCCAAGCTGATGTCTTAGCAAATATGATGTTCCTTTGGGAGTGATATACCTTTTTCGTTATTCGCTAATGGGCCTGTTTACTTAACCGTGATTTGTGATTGAGTAAAAATCTGAACCGTGATTTGTGTTCACGGTCTTACCTTGTTATACGTTATTTATCAAAATAAATACACGTGGAATGTGATTGTACTTTTACAATTTGCCGACATCTGTGGTTATGATAATTATCTTGTGGATAAATGCGATTAAGATTTTGATGATTGGCATTATTGTGATTGTGATATGAGCTTATGAATTTACTGTGATCTGTGAAAAGGGCCTTAGAATTAACTGTGACCCGTGATCCAGAGGGGGTATTCCTGTCCCCCTTCAAAGAATGGTTCAGTGGAGGTAGTTATGTGCGCATATTTTACATTCAATCTAACTTTTAACATTGCAAGTATAGGAGAGAGTCTGGTGTGTTATGAGAGCGTAACACTTAAGCTTTGTGTGTTATAGGACCGTAACACAAGTGTCCCGCCCACATTCCAATAAGCCACACCCACCTAGGGTTTCCAGAACTCAACACTTGAACAAAGCTGGGCAAATCAGTTTCTGGTCGTTTAACTCGACCTCGGTTGCAGCATATGTACATAGAAGTTTATTTATGAATTGTATCATTACTATTTTAATTTATTTAACCATTAGGGTATAGTTAGATTGTATTGTATTGATCACTTGCTACTTTCTGTACAAAGTGTTCCGATCAATAAAGTATTCGTATTCGTATTCGGTCGTTTGTCTCAATCCTGTGCAGACCTACTAAATTTTGTGTAATCGAGCAGAAAAATTAATGGGAAAATGTAAGTATAAGCAGAAGGGGGGTAAGGGGGGTTTGGGTACGCTGGTACAGGTAATTATTTTTCTAGAGTACGCAGTACGGAAAATAAAAATCTTTCAAAATTTTGGATAGTACGAAGTACGTAAAATAAGAGGATTTCCAGTACGCCAGAACGGTAAATAAAAAGCCCCAGTACGCCAATACGGGAAACCCCTTACCCACCCTCTAAGCAATGAGGGTCGCTCTTTTGTGTGTTATGGCAAAACACACACAAAAGCGACCCTCATTTCTTAAGTACCATATCAACACGGTTATGGAGTATATGTACTGAGTCGGCATTTATTTCCAGAATCGGGGACTTAAATCCACCAGCGTTAAGCAAATGCCGAAAATATAGGCTATATTTCATGTTCGGAACGAGCGGGACTCGAACCTGCAAATTGAGGAAACTACCTGCATTTTCTCCCTCTCGCCTTTATTATTATATTTTTTTAAAATATCATTTTCATAAGGCACATTGCAAGTAAATCTTACATCTCAAAAATGCGTGGCAAGTGTAGGTGTGCATAAAAAACAACCTCATGCACCAATCCTGAGCGCCCTCCTCGTCCCCCCGCTATGAGCTTTCCCGCGGGAAATATAAATGGGTAATTTCGCTGCGACACCTGTCGAAGCATGACAACGAGGTTGTGTTAGTGTACATTTAGCTATGGCGGACATCACACATAAACATTGAGCTGTTTGACACTCAGCAGCGTCTCAGGTGAGTAAAAGTCAATGTATGGTTAATGTGAGTGACAAAAACATAATTCAGAAACAAGTTATGCTGCTTCAAAGAAAACTGTTGACGTGGAATTCTCACAGGTAGCTAAATTGTTAGCCGTGATTTACAAACAGTCCAGCCTTGCCCTTGCTCGGGTCTTGGCAGCTGGCAAGCGGGTGGTGGATGCAGCATGGCGCGGCAGCAGGTGCTTTCGAACGGGCATATAACAGAGACACGGGCACGCGATTAGGCCATGTCACATTTCTTTCGTGAACATTTCTAGCAAGTTTTTACCGTACTTTTACTTCTCTTCTGATTTGTTGAAGTGGTTAATTTTCATTCCGTGTCGCAGCGGTGCTAGCATCGGCAGATTGTACTGTATGTGCAGCAGGCGTGCACAGACCACAGTGACAGTGCTCGTGCTACAAATGCCCGTAACTGACAAACGGAATCTCGGTTGTTACCATTAGGTTTAGGTAACAGATCTTCAGCTCGCTGTTGTTAACCATGTGTCACATGTCCAGAGACTTTATTTGTCTTTAAGAGACATTTAAATTTTAAACCCACTGTCATGTTCTGTGGATTTATAGCCACTCCGCTGGCTGTGGGGGTAGTTGGTTCATGATTAACACCACTATCAATACTCACGCTGTGGCTGAAGATGCCGTTAGATGTCGACTGGCATGATACTAGGGTGCCGTGACAACAGCAGGATGTCAAAGAATAATGATACTGTTTCATGTTCGGAACGAGCGGGACTCGAACCTGCAACCTTCGGCACCAGTCGCCCAGCTGAAATGAGAAACGTACATATCCACTCGACCAAATCCCCATTCCTTAAAAGAATGGTTCAATGGAGGTAGTTATGTGCGAGTGCCATATCAACACGGTTATGCAGTAGATTTACTGAGTCGGCATTAATTTCCAGAATCGGGGACTTAAATCCACCAGCATTAAAGGGGCAAAACTTGTTAGCAGCTAACAACTAAACCCCAGTCTGTGTCAGGCTGCTCCCAGTTAAATTCTTATCAGGCATGTGGTTTACTCACAGTGGGGTTCATAAACACAGGGAGACCTGCTCTGGCCAATGACTCATATATGCTTGACCATGAATTTACAGTATATGTATTATATATGATCATTATAACACAATATAACCATGTACTGACTTCTTATAGAATAATGTATCAGTATTTACCAAAAAAATGTCTGCATGTCCAGTCATCATGGGATGCCCAGTACACCCACCAGAGCTTCTACCCCAAGCCCCATCGGATGCAACCAATTACCCCCAAACCACAAACATGTGTGGTTATGCTAGTTTATCTCCTGTTGGGGGGATGATGGCTGTTGAAACAGCCCAACAGGTTCAAATATTGGCAGTTACAAGAATTTTCAATCCTATATATTTCAAGAAATTTATATTATTTTTCCTTCAACATTTGTAAATGCATACTGTATTGCTTTAGACACAAGTTCATCACAAAAAATTAGACATTCATGTCTTATATCTTCAAATATTTCAAATATTAGTTCAAAATTGATCAGAGCTCTGAAGTGTGGAAATATTAGGACCATATGGAAACCATGCTGTTCCATCAGCCTTTTATACCCTCCCTGCCGAAAATATATATTTCATGTTCGGAACGAGCGGGACTAATTAAGTATAGTGTCACAGTACTTTTGCTGAAGATCGGGATGTTAGAGGCACCGTAGTCATACTGATACAAATTTAAAAAAAAACCAAAAACCTCAGTTTTATGCAACATTCCATTGACTTTCTGCTTGTAATTCAGATATTTCAAAGTTCATGTAATTGTAAGGTGGTTCCACCCCCCACCCCCACCCCGCTGTTGGACTCTTGACTGCTCAATCAGTGAAGGCCGACACAAGCATCGATATGGATGCCAATCTAGTAGTTGTGCGACATTCCAGCATGATTTGTGGGATGCCTTTTAAAATCAAATTACCGTTTTGAAAAAGTAAATGGAAAACCTGACCTTCCTGAGCAACTAAATGCTACAACACCACAATGTTTCAGGTTCCAGTGTGTGAATTATGTTTGTGCAAATACAGACATTTTTCCTTCAAAATTCTTTATTAGGCCACATAAAAAAAATATTCCAGTTTATCATCAGCACCTGTATCATTTTTTTGTGCTGCACCACTTTTTTTAATTTGTAAATATTTGCGAAAAAAAATCAGTGACAAAGCTTCAGCTAATGCATTGAGTGGTTAGCACCAATCAAATGAACTATACTACAGCATTCTAGTAAAAAAATGTAAAGAAATATCCCACCCTGATCATTTTTTTTTTTTTTGGAAAACCACTGATAATAAACCAGGATATTTTTTATGTGGCCTTAAGACACTGTGGCAAAACATATGATTTGTTTTTCCCTCAAATTCTCTACTATTTATTTGCTTGTCCCCAGGTTTTCTCAGACACTCTTGTTCTGAAAAGTACCGTACCAAACTTGGCATGATGATTGACCCAGTACTAGTAGTAGTGAAGTTGTGCATAACATCTGTTAAAGTGGGCACTATTATTTTATTCAATAAATATTTTACTTTGTGAAAGTGTTGTTTTTTGCATCAGGACTTGCCACCATTAATTTTTTATTCAAGTGTCATTTTTCTATCAGTGCTAATCACCTGATGTGATCCCCTATCATAACAGAGTACAGCACATGTACAGGCCAGCATCAACAGAGCATAACAGATGTTTTAGTCCACAATGACTTTTGACAGCTTTGTGGATTAACCATAGGAAAAAAAACCCCATAGGATTAAGGTATCAAAGTGCAGAGAACAATTGACTCTACTGAAAAGCAAGTTGGTGTGTGGATGAGTGTCAGCTCAGTGATTTGCTCAACCTTGCAATTTGATACTTTGATGTGCCTGCTGCTAAACATTGAGTTGGGACCTGTTATAAACGGACTTTATTTTTCTACATAGTGCATGTAGTTGATACTCAATTGATTTTTTTTCAAGAAGTACTGTAACTTTAGGCACAATGTTGAAAAAACTGCTTCTCTTATTTATTTCATGTGGGATTAAGATACATGCATCTGTATATATGTAGATATGTATGTATGCATACGAATAGCCTCTCCCTTATCTTTGTTGCTGATCCACACAACCCAAAATGGCCAACCCTCTGTAAAGTGGGCACCTCCCTGAAGTGGGCATTTTGCTCCAGTCCCAAGGGTGCCCACTTTATGGAGGCATTACTGTACTGGTTTGTGACACCTGCCAATTTACATGCAATGGACAAAAGTGATGTTCCGATCATCAAGTATAATCGAAATCAAATGATACAGGAGTGTGTCAGTTACATTGCAGCTCATGCAAGTAAGTATACATCCATTGTAAGTTTCGCCAGTCAAAGCATAACAGTCTTCCAGTCCACAATGACTGTTTTGACAACTTGATGGTTTCCTTAACTGCAGAACTAGAGTGTGGATCATTGCCAGGCCAGTACTTTGCACAAGCCTACAGTAGCTTACTTTGCTGTGTAAAGTGTTTGTGTTAACACACACTTTTCTGCTCTCTCTCTCTCTCTCTCTCTCTCTCTCTCTCTCTCTCTCTCTCTCACTCTCTCTCTCTCTCTCTCTCTCTCTCTCTCTCTCTCTCTCTCTCTCTCTCTCTCCCCCCACTGAAAATTTCTGGCACTATTATACATAGAATTCTGGCACTATTATACATAGAAACTCCAAACTTGGCATGATTGTACCTCCATACAAGGAGTTTGGCCTTTTAGTGCAGAGGAATGAAGATGTTTAAAATTATGTAAATTAATGGCATTTGAGATTTTCAATCTTGAATTTCTTTAAAAGTATACTAGATATATGTCATTCCAACTTCTACTAGAGGGTTTTAGATCATTGTGCATGTAATGAATTTAAAACAAAAGTAATAGCAATTTAAATTATGCTAATAAGCAGTGTTAAAAGTTTGTAAATCTTGAATATCGCAAAACTCTTGTAGATACAGATGTCATTTCGACTTCCACAGGGGGGTTATTGACCATTGCACATGTAATGAATCTAAGACAAAGGTTTTAGCAATTGAAATTATGCTAATTATCTGCAGGCCTTTTTGAAATTTCAAATCTTGAATATCTTCAAAAGTATTGACACCTGGTGAGAGAAATTAAAAATCCAATAGAGTCTGAAGGTTGACTGTCATTTAAAAATCTTCTATGACTGTGTAGCTGATGGGTCCAGTTAAATGAAGTTCTGAGTGTATGTATACATGCATTGGATCTGAATACACAGTATGCATATTAATTTCCTGCCACAAAGTACAGTTTTGATGCCTGGCGATCATGGGGGACATGCGGGTCGCATCACTGTCACAGACAGGCCATATGCTCAGTTCTCACAAAATTGACATTTTTTGGAGAAATTGAAGTTCACAAATGTTATACTGGTGTTCTTCTAGTACTTCCTGAGCCATATATAAGGAAATTTCCATATATGCTTTAATAAGTATTCTGTATAAGTTTCCAAAATATCAGTAATATCCCGCTGGTCCCCACAGGTACCGACCCAATTTGAAAAAAAATTCCTGATAAAGCGGAATTCCTCTTTTTTTCTTTAAACCGGAAATCATTTGCCCTAACAGTTTCATGGATACTGTGGTATCCGACCAGTCCTTTTATTTGTGTGTGTGTGTTTTTTCCCACGTCATAAAGGAACAAAGACAGTTATGTTTCACATGGAGGTATTTCCCCTTGAATTATAATGTAATGGATACAACATGTACATAATATATGGATGTACAAATAATGTTTATTTCTACATTTACGTACACATCCATACTTAAAAGGACCAACCCTTTCTGGAGTGGGCACCTCCCTACAGTAGGCACTTTTTACCAGTCCAAAGGGAGCCTGGCCTCTATAGCAAAGTTTCACTGAATAAACTGTTGATATTGTGTGTATATCTTAGTGTAAATTTTGATTAATATGTAAGTTTAAAAATGTAACGTGCCTCTTATAGCATGGTTTAAATGCTACAAGATTATATCCTTTATCAGATGTACCATACTTCATGCATGTACCAGTATCCTAAATATAGTACAGTGGCCTTCATACTGCATTTTTAGTCCTTTAGCATATATATATACAGTGGTACCTCTCTTGAGGGACCCCTCTAATGAGAGACCGCATATCTTTTTAAGACCGCTCTCTCAGAACACTGCGCTATCTTTTCCATGTTGTTGTACCTCTAATGAAAGACCACCTGTTTTATATATATATATATATATATTCCCCCCCCCCCAAAAAAAAATATATCACAGATAGAGGTGCCAATCCAACTTCAATTGTTGGGTTCTATAGATACATGTATATCCAATGAAATAAAAGTAAAATATGTAAAAGCTGAATTCATGCTAATTATGCACTCTGAACTTTAAATGTTGAATACCTTCAAATGTAGTGTAGACACAGGTATCAAAAGCATCATCAATTCGCCAGTTTTTGATATAGGTGCATGCAATAACATGAAAATAAAGAACTTTGTGAATTACATAGTAATCAGGTAGAATTAGAAAATTTTAATGTTCGTCCACTTTATAAAACCTATCAAAGATGACAGAGCATTTTCAGTTCAGAAGATTGTGGTCAAAATACCTTTGATTATCATTGCACAAAATTTTAAAACATTTTGATTTTGTTAATTTTCAAAGTACACAGACAGATTTGCTCAAGAGCAAATCTCTTTTCTAGTTCCAATTTCTTTGGTGATGCGTGAAATTAGCATGATATACATTTGTTAGTACTTTATTCCCTTAGGCTATGGCATTCCCTCCAAAATAGAAACTGAATGTGACATTTTGAAGATAGGGGCTCATGTGAAGTACTGAAGAATGTGGCATTGATTGAGTGTCACAACACCACGACTGTCTTTCCTCATCAGTAACCGCAGGGAAGATGTGATAGCATTTTAACTGAATTGAAATGTCACAAGTCTGACTGTTTGTCTGATTGGCTGAACCACACCGTGATTCTAGAAATCTTGCAGTCATGATACCATGATTTTAGTCACTGTGATAACTAGGAGTCTGCAATTTTGAGTGTTTGCTGGGGGGAAAGCGTGAAATGCCAACCAGGTACTGCATATGTACTTACAAATGCTTTGAATGTCAACATATCATGGGCCCACATTTCTGTTGCATGTGTCTTTTCATAATCATTTATTTTATGTATTGAATTTGCGTCAGCAGAGTATACATCAGGATAAAATAGACCTACGGTGTTACCTTGCACTTGTCAATGTGCTTAGCTTGCAGTGGACAAAACTCTTAGAGACAAATCCAAGCGAATGTATGATATATCTTGTAGGTCTATTATTCAGCTTCCTGTTGCATTATACAAAAATCTCTAAAACACATGACCATGTGAATATATACTGTTTACTTTGAGTGTGTGCCATGCAACTTTAGAGCAAGGAGGACACATGTGTAGCCTCCTCATTCAGAGCTATTGCAATTCTCAATATACTGCAGGTGGCACTGTGAGCAGGGGATCAGTCTGATTTCCACTTTTACATCAGATAATCAGTAACGAGCAAATAGAAATGCAAGTGCAATTTAGTGTAATTATACCCCGCCCATGAAGTTGGAGGAGTATAGGGTAATGGGCACTGTCTGTGTGTCCTTCCGTCTGTCCGAAACAATTGTTGTCCGGGGCATATCTTAACTATCAATGAAAGCCTTTTAAAATTTATATAGAGTTGGTAGATTATAGGTAGTACCTGTACACAGGCACTGTTTTGTGTGTGCCTAATTGGTTTCATTAATTAATTACCAAAAGTTCGTCAGGCAACCTCCAGATCAGAAACAATTTTTTCCAGGCCATATGTTGGGAACTATAAATCCTAGCCCTTTGAAATTTTCAGGGTTGGTAGATCTTAGGCAGGAAGGGTTCATAGTATTAATCAGGTGATTACTTTCTTTTACTAATTAATTAAGTTAACACAGATTGTTAAGCACCTGAAAATCACCTGCATCCAAAACAAATTGTGTGCGGCCCATATATTCTAAATACAAATGCTAGCCCTTTGAAATTTATAGAGTTGGTAGATCATAAGTAGTAAGTGTGCATAGGCATTGTTTTGTGTT
This sequence comes from Hermodice carunculata, assembly GCA_964020975.1. NCBI lineage: Eukaryota > Metazoa > Annelida > Polychaeta > Eunicida > Amphinomidae > Hermodice > Hermodice carunculata. The sequence continues at coordinate 406,157 of CAXHWN010001018.1, read as the reverse complement.
TCTAATTGCTGACATTAAGTAGTTTAATAATTAACAAAATTTCATTAGGCAACCTCCAGATCACGAACAATTTTGTCTGGGCCATATCTTTGGAACTGTAAATGCTAACCCTTTCAAATTTTCACGGTTTGTAGACCTTAGGCAGGAGGTGTGCATAGGATTAAATTTATGTGGCTGATTACTTTTTAAAAAATTTATTAATTGATTAAAAGATCCTTAAGGACCTCAAAATCATTTGCATAATTTTGTCTGGTTATATCTTCTAAACTATAGATGTCAGTCCTTTGAAATTTATAGAGAAGGTACATCTAAGGTAGTTGGTGTGCCAAATTACTTTCAATAATCAATAAATCAACAAACTTCATTAAGCAACCTCTAGATCTGAAATTATTTTGTCCAGGCCATATCTTTCGACCTATAAATTGCTTGACCTTTAAAATTTTTGTGGTTTTGGTAGATTTCATGTAGGAGGTGTGCACAAGCATGAATTAGTGTGGCTGATTACTTTCTTTTTACTAATTAATTAATTTAACACAGATCGTTAAGCAGCTCAAAATCGCCTGCAAAGTGTGTCCACATATTTTCTTGGAAAGTATTGTAAATGACGTTTCAAAATTTGCCTTGTGTGTACTTCTTATATTGAAAAAGTGCTGAAGCATATTCTTACATGGCTTATTATCCACCATCATTAGTTAATTAATAAACAAAGATCAATAAGCTTTAAGATCACAGGGCCTTTCAAATAGAATTCTGTTCTGTGCAGTATCTACAGAAATATTTAATAGAAGTTTGACCATTAAACATGGTCACAACATGTATCAGGGTAGATTCTGTGTATTTACCAGCATGATTATTGTGGGCAAGGGATATGGCTAGCTTTAGCAGCTACTTGTTATTACTCCCGATGGAAGCCGGGGGACATATTGGTTTAGTGCCCGTTTCTTCCGCTTGTTGTTGTTGTTGTTGTTGTTGTTGTTCAGGTTCTTCAACACTTGGTTTCCATGCGATAATTCTTAAAGGACTTGACAGAATTTTAATGAAACTTGGTAGGATTATGTACCTAGGCAAGACCTAGGTTGGAATTGTATTTAGGTGACCTTGATCTAATTTTTCAAGGTCACAGAGTCACTTATGTGAAATTGGTTTCCGTTCGATAAGTCATGAAGAACTTGATGGAATTTGATGAAACTTGGTAGGATTATGTATCTAGGCAAGGCCTATATGGGGATTGTATTTGGATGACCTTGAGCGAATTCTCAAGGTCACAGGGTCACTTATGTGAAATTGGTTTCCATGCGATAAGTCATGAAGAACTTGATGGAATTTAATGAAACTTGGTAGGATTATGTATCTAGGCAAGACCTAGCTTGAGATTGTATTTGGGTGACCTTGAGCAAATTCTCAAGGTCACAGGGTCACTTATGGGAAATTGGTTTCCGTACTATAAGTCTTGAAGAACTTGATGGAATTTGATGAAACTTGGTATTATTATGTATCTAGGCAAGACCTAGGTTGGGATTGTATTTGGATGACCTGGAGCGAATTCTCAAGGTCACAGGGTCACTTATGTGAAATTGGTTTCAGTACGATAAGTCTTGAAGAACTTGATGGAATTTGATGAAACTTGGTAGGCATATGTATCTGGGCAAGACCTAGGTTGGGATTGTATTTGGGTGACCTTGACCTAATTTTCAAGGTCACAGGGTCACTTATGGGAAATTGGTTTCCGTTCGATAAGTCATGCAGAACTTGATGGAATTTGATGAAACTTGGCAGGATTATGTATCTTGGCAAGACCTAGGTTGAGATTGTATTTGGATGACCTTGAGCAAATTCTCAAGGTCACAGGGTCACTTATGTGAAATTGGTTTCCGTGCGATAAGTTATGAAGAACAGGATGGAATGTGATAAAACTTGGTATTATTATGTATCTAGGCAAGACCTAGGTTGGGATTGTATTTGGGTGACCTTGAGCGAATTCTCAAGGTCACAGGGTCACTTATGTGAAATTTGTTTCCGTTCAATAAGTCATGAAGAACTTGATGGAATGTGATGAAACTTGGTATTATGATGTATCTTGGCAAGACCTAGGTTGGGATTGTATTTGGATGACCTTGAGCGAATTCTCAAGGTCACAGGGTCACTTATGTGAAATTGGTTTCCGTGCGATAAGTCTTGAAAAACTTGATGGAATTTGATGAAGCTTGGTATTATTATGTATCTAGGCAAGACCTAGGTTGGGATTGTATTTGGATGACCTTAAACAAATTGTCAAGGTCACAGGGTCACTTATGTGAAATTGGTCTCTGTTCGATAAGTCACGAAGAACTTGATGGAATTTGATGAAACTTGGTATTATTATGTATCTAGGCAAGACCTAGGTTTGGATAATATTTGGATGACCTTGAGCAAATTCTTAAGGTCACAGGGTCACTCTTTGTGAAATTGGTTTCTGTTCAATAAGTCATGAAGAACGGGATGGAATGTGATGAATTTTGGTATTATTATGTATCTTGGCAAGACCTAGGTTGGGATTGTATTTGGATGACCTTGAGCGAATTCTCAAGGTCACAGGGTCACTTATGTGAAATTGGTTTCCGTTCGATAAGTCTTGAAAAACTTGATGGAATTTGATGAAACTTGGTATTATTATGTATCTAGGCAAGACCTAGGTTGGGATTGTATTTGGATGACCTTGAGCAAATTCTCAAGGTCACAGGGTCACTTATATGAAATTGGTTTCTGTTCGATAAGACATGAAGAACAGGATGGAACATGATGAAACTTGGTAGGATTATGTATCAAGGTAAGACCAAGGTTGGACTGGTATTTGGGTGACCTTGAGCGAACTTTCAAGGTCGCAGGGTCATTTATGTGAAATCGGTTTCTCTGCAATAAGTCTTGAAGAACTTGATGAAAATTGCTAGAGTAATGTATCTAGGTGAGGGCTAAAATAGGATTGTAATTTTCAAGCAAACTTACTCATTTTTAATTTGTTATCACCTGTAGCTTATTCAGAGACTTAAGTGTTCCACCGGGAGACATTTGATTTTCTGTTGGAAAATCAGTCTGGTCTAGTTTTTATTTTAAATCAATTTTTAAGATACTTACTTTCAAACAGTGATTAGGACAGATAATAAACATGTGGCTGTCTTTATTTTGTTACCGATGCTGGTATATTATACTTGATTTGGAGACGGAACACGGCTTTGGCACAAGAACTTTGAATGCTTTTTTTTTTTTTTTTTGAATTCTATCATGCTACACAGATTTTGGTGAGGTGTACCCATTGATCACCCAAGTCAATTGTGCCCATGTTATAAATTTATGCAATGCTGATACATCAATATTGAAGCTTCTGTGATACTGGAGCTCTTGTGAAAAAAAAAAAGAAAATTGCAAACATGGCATTTTCCTCCTTTTCACTCATACTGCAATTTTATCTTTCTACAGAAGATGGTGATTGAGCTGGCTTGCAGTGCTTGGATCTGGACATATATTTGACAGGACCCAGCCTCTTGCGTGCCACTACATTTTGTTACATACTTGTTTGTATAGGTCTGCGGGTGTCTTGCTGACATTGCTAGACTTTGCCACTATCCAAAACTTTTCAGTGATTGCCATCCAGTCATCAATTTTATTGTTGCCTCTCTTTTCTTGCATGATGTGGGTACTGCATGTGTTAGGACTTCCAAGTTCCACGCACAAAAATTCAGTTGCCGCATAGGTACCTGGACAGGTCTTGATGTCATTATTCTATGGCTCATCCTTTGACTATTTTCCTGCTCTGCTGAACTAAGGTCGGAGCTTATAGTATCGCTCTTGTCCGTCCAAGTCAGGAGTGAAATTTGTTTCTTCTCATTGGCATTTGAAGATGAATGTTGATTCTTTGGTAACTCTGGAATTTGTTGGATTTGATATTTATGAATATGGCTCATGTTTTTCTACATAAGTGTATTATATAATTTATACTAGAGACATCCATCAACTTTTGGGTTGTGAGCACAATAACTTTAAAAGTTTTGATGTTAGCCTGATATAACTTTCAGGACTTATGGGGTGTATCAAAATCTAGGTTCCTTTTGATATTGGTGGTGCCACCTACAATATTGTGTAATATGGGGTCAAAATGTGAAAGTCTTGTGAGCACTGTAGCATCTTTAATTTTTGGTGGATCTTACCAAATTTTGTGGGATTGTGTGGGAAGTCAAAGTCTAAGTTAATAAGGATACTAGTGGCGCCGCCTATAATCTGATGGAAATTATGAGCCAAAATGTGTTTTAAGATATAAAATTCCATATCTTGAAAAGTAATTGGATTAGACTTGCCAAATTATAGGACATATAGGCAATGTCCAATGCTAGAATGTTATGTAATGTGAGTGACCTTGACCTATTTTTGTGAGGTCACCATGCCTGTAAAGTTAAAAGCTCTAGTTGATTTTGTAATGGCAATGTGTAGTTTGGACATCAATAGTAATGTGAAGACAGCACCAGGCCCATTGGCTTCCTGTATTACATAATCTGGATGACCTTGATCTTCTCTCCCAAGGTCACTGAGGACATACAATGAAGGACCTACCGATTGTTGTCTTGGCACATGCAAGAGTTTCCATCCCAGAAATTGCACAAATAAGCTATGATTACTTGTGGATCAAACTGCCATCTGGTGGAGGAATAAGGCACTAAAATTACATAGGCTTTATATGTTTAGAAGCCACTTGAGGACTCGCAACTTTGAAATGAAGATGTAGGTGCAATATAGCCACGGTGTCAGCAGAGCATAACCCATTTCGTGGATAGCCTTGCACATGTGTATTTGGTGTGAAAGTGACTTCCACCGCACAGGATGCTGGGATGTGAAGAGGCGCAAGCTGTCCAGTTGCCTGTCTAAAATGCTGTGTTGCTAGCATTTGGAAACTGACTAGCTTAACTGAGAGCATACAAACATCATATTAACCCTTTGAGTGCCAGTCACGGCTTAAGCTGTGTTGATGAAGCTGGATTACTGTAATGATTCGAGATTCATATTCCTCATTAAAAGACCTTTCATTCAAGTCCCAGCATGCCCATGTTCCCAGTGAAAAATGTGGTCCAGGTCCACAGCTTTCCTTGGGGCACTTTCCGCGCAACGCGCGGAAAGTGCCCCAAGGAAAGCTGTTGACTCAGTCTCTAAATTGGCTCTGTAAGAGTTAAATTAAATGACTAAATAATATAATATTAAATGAGTTTGATATATGCTGTCGAAGGGTTAGCTTTTCTGACGGATCATTTAACTTTGAAGTGAAAAAAATAGCGATGCAATTTTCCCAACTTGCACGCATTCAGCATGGGATAGATAGGGAATGGGGTCCCTCACTGCATGGTGTCTCTACCAGTGCTCCCTTCCTCTCTGGGAGCATATGTGGGCAAACTTGTCCATATTGGCATCCGCGTAATGGGTTATTAGGCCCATGGGCCTCTTGTTGAGGAACAATAGGACTATTTCCCTCAGATTACTATGAAAGCATGGTGGATGGCATGGGCTCAGACTTGTCCAACAGTCTTGACAGGTGTTGAAGAGGGCAGAGCAGTTTAACCCTTTCCCCCCTTGAATTGACACTGCAGTCAACAACTTCCCTTGGCATGAGTTGGGCACTAAGTGCCCAACTCATGCCAAGGAAAGTTGTTGACCTGGAGCATGTGATCTTGATAGGGCTCATCTATTTATTCTCAGTCAAAATTGATTTTTATTGAGCACTGTTGAAATTAGTTGAAAACACTGAAGCAGACGGCATTTGACCACCGGCCAGTTTTGGCCAGTTTAAGGTGGGAAAGGGTTAAATCAAAACAAGGGCACTTAACTCTGGACATGAAGCAGAAGGAGCCCATGCAGGAACAAAAGTCTAAAACTATAGCATGTCACCGTGAGCAAAATCAAAATCTGTAAAAGGTATATCAAATTGAAGTGAATCTGATTTCATATGATGCAATATGTTGTTACTAGGGCAACATATGTGAAAAGAATCTGCAACAAGTGGAAAAATCTGAAGGAAAAAGTGGGGGGAGGCAAAATGAAGTGGAAGGTAGTAGAGAAAACAGACAGGGAGCACAGTAAAAAGGCAGGGTGAGTCTCGATCCCTAGCTCTTTTGAAACCTACAGAGAACGCTGTTGACATACATGATATCAAAGCATGAGAAGCTTCAGAGTCCAAAGGCTAGATTCCTACCTTTCTGAATGCAGACATGAAATTGTTGGTTGACAGGGCAGACTGTAAGATTTTGTGGGCAAGTGAACAAATATCATTGCTTGAGTATCTTCAAGCTGGCTGTTTGATGTGAGAATGACGTCCAGAGATTAGACAACCCTCTGCAACAAGCCATAGCGTCCAGCGTAAAGAGGCAGCGACACATGTGATGTGAGTGATGGCAGTACAACAGTACAAGATTCTTAGGTTTTCCGAGATGTTCTATTTAGTTAGTGCAATGTGTACGTGTGGTTTGTGTCCATCATACAGAAAAAGGATTTTCTCTTGCTCAGTGACGAGGGAGGAGGTACACAGAGGCCAAAGTGATTTTTCTGATAGTCCTTGTAAAGGTTTGTGTCAGATCAACCAGAATCACTCATGAATGCTGCCAAGTGCACCTGCAGAGACCACATTTATCCAAAAAATTGGACCATTCTCTTCAGATTTTCTTTCCTTTGCAAATAGGAAATGGTGGCACATTAAAGCCCAAAGCATCAGTGTTTGGATGATAATACAAATACTAATTGACTAGATTGTCGATCAGCAGGTCAAAGTCAATAATCGATGGTCTTAGTATTCTATTACCAATTTCATGGAAAGCCTTGCAAACCCAGTCCACCATTGTGTGGTTGAACATGCCTGCTTCTTGGTTCTGTGAGTGTCTGCCATTAAAAAAAAAAAAAAAGAAATTTTATGGGTTCAGTTTTAACAAGCACTCCTGAACATTGGTCAAGATTAAACTGATGACAAAGACCCATGTTGGTAACAAACATATGCATGTCGGCATCAACGAAATCTGTTGTTAGCATCATCAGTGTCTGACAACTCGATTCGCGAAGCAATAGAATGAAGGCTTGCATGTATCCGTTTCTGTGTCTGTCTGTTTACTCATCACTGTTTCCACAAAATTTGTCAACTTTGATCTGGAATCGTATCATCACACAATTTATTCATGCTAAGTTGCATTGGTTATAATGTCACAACTTCGAGTTCAAATGCCCTGTGGAATTGTGGGCAGTGCCTGTGGATAATCTCTCACCAGGGATTAGGATTTACGTACAGACTGTTTTACTGTTGAATACCAACTTAGCTAAGTGCATTTAATTTCATTTACCTACTTTGTACTGATTTTTTATTGTTAGTATATTGTAATTATTAAAGTTATACGATTGTTGTCATTCTTTGTCGAGTTCTGCTAATATTCAGAAGGCGGGTGTCGTAACAATAATCAATATAAGTATCGATAAGAACTTGAAAACCTTTTTGAAAATTGATTACGAAAAATGGAAGGGATCCCAGCACAACAAAGCATTCATGCATCTCACTGATGTAACCCTCTCTGAGCAAGGACAGGTTTATACCACTTGGGTTGAATCATGCTTCCTGGCAATTGCCATGTTGGGGTTCTGCTCTGTGGTCCCTGGTCATTTCTTTTTCATACATTGAGGCCTGCCATTGAGGTTATATGTGTCCACAATCTTTCTTAATTCTAGGTATTGTCAATTGCTTTAATTTTGCTGCATTCTTATTTTTGCTTACTTTGCTGATGGCACAAGACAATGAAAATAACAAGAGGCCCATGGGCTTAATGCTCTGCTGACCACCATCCTCCAAAAATCAGTTCCTGAAATGTATTCCATCCATGACCTTGACAAATTGATTACGGTCATCCGTATGATGCGATATCAAAATACCACATGATGCGCATTTGTGGTACATTTGGTATCATGCCACTTATTCTTTATCAAGTTATTGATAAAGAATTGCCCTTTAAGTGCTGAATAACCCTGAAAAATAGGTCATGGTCACACAGTCATTGGGTCATGGTGACCCAAAAAGTAGGTCAGCAAGTAGAGTTTTATAAACAATGTACTCAAGTGCAATTTTAATCTGGAGTCTCAATTCTCGTATTTGTGCAATTCCCGTGTTTATATTGTTGCATGTGCCAAGACAACATTGAGTGAGTCCTTAACTTTATTTCCTCAGTGACCTTGGGGCAGAAGATCAAGGTCACCCAGTTTATGTGACACAAGAGGCCCATGGGCCTGGTTCTGTGATGACATTGCCATTGATGTCCAAACTACACCCTACCATTACAAAATCAGCTCTTCCAACTGAACAGGTCTGGTGACCTCACACAAATTGCTTAAGGTCACCGATATTGCATATAACATATTAGCATTGGACATGATCTATAATCCTGTAAATTTGGCATGTCAAATTCAGTCATTTTTCAAGATATGTAAGTTTTAATTTTTCAAGACATTTGAATTCATGATTTCCATCAAATTATAGGTGGCACCAGTGGTATCATGAGCAACCAAGATTTTGACCTCTTCTACCGTCCCGTTAAATTTCATGAAGATTCATACAAAATTAAGGATGCTGGATCGGTCGCAAGATTTTAACATTTTGACCCATATAAATATTCGTAATTCTGTAGGTAGTGATACCAACATTGATATCAACATGGATTTTTGATACACTTGATAAGCCCCAAAAGGAATATGGGCTAACTCAAAAACTGGGGGGTGCGGAGCATTCACAAGATGACCCTTTATTCCAACTGGCCATTTGACCCTGACCTTCAACTTGGATGAAAAAATTGTTACAGCTCAAAATTTGCACCCTGTATCCAGCTTTCTATACATGGTGTGTAATATCTTTTTGGTTTTTGAAGAAAAGCAATAAACTTGGGACAATCACCAAGATCCATAATCATTGGGTCGTGGTGACCCAAAAAGTAGATCACCAAGTACAGTTTTATGTACAGTGAAAACTCGTTATAATGACACCATCTGTTCCCTTAGGAATGTGTAGATAACTGAATATGTGAGATAAATGAATCAAACAACAAAGAAAGTGAATTTTGTCATTCAAAATTTGTGTGATTGTAAAGAATATGTCAGATATCTGAGTGTCATTATCGTGAGGTTTCACTGTACAATGATTAATCATGTGCGATTTTATTCTGGAGGCTCAATTCTCTTAACCATTGATGTCCAAGCTACACCCTGCCATTACAAAATCACCTCTTTCAACTCTACAGGCCTCAGCAAAAATAGGTCAAGGTCACTGATATAATATATGCCAGCATTGGACATGGTCTGTATACTGTATCCTATAAATTTGGCAGAGCTAATCCAATTACTTTTCGAAATATGCAATTTTATATCTAAAATCACATTTTGGCTCATAAGTTTTATCAAATTATAGCTGGCACTATAAGTATCATAAACAAGCAAGACTTTGAGCTCCGCCACAATGCCACTAAATTTCATTCATGAAGATCTATCAAACATTAAGGATGTTAAAGCGGTCACCAGATTTTCACATTTTGACCCATATATTACATAATACTGCAGGTGGCACCATCAATATCAAAATCTACCCTATATTTTGATACACTTGATGAGTCCTGAAAGTTGTATGGGGCTATCTTAAACACTGGAGACTGTATTGTGCTCACAAGTAAAAAAGTTTGCCGATGGGGGGACAGACAGACAGAGTGATCGCATAAGCTCTGTGACCTTTGGCCAGCAGAGCTAAGAACTGTCCAAAATAGTGAAATTAAAAGTACAGTGAAAAGTAAAAAATACAAAAAAACCATGAAAATTTTAACTTGCAGAAATAAAGCAATTTACAGTAGTCCCTCTGAATGCAGCCTTCTGTCACACCCAAGGCTCTGATTAACTCATTCTATACCAGTCCCTGATTTTTCGGTATATTTACCTAGATTTAAGATGACAATTGCATAATTTAAATTCTTCATGAAAAGATTGAGCTTTCATTCAAGTACCAACATGCCTATAGTCTTAAGTCAGTGGTTCTAGCACTGCCCGGCAAGTCATGCTGCAGCTGCCGCAAGGGAAGCTGCAGCATGACTTGCCAGGCAGTGCCAGAACCAGTCCACTGACCAAGGCCTGTGACCATAGTATGGAATGAGTTAAAGAGAAACTCTTTGGCTTGTATTTTTGGAGGTTATAGGCCATGGATCTTTTGGAGAAGACAGTGACCACCATTCTTTGCCCATGCAGGCTGTTCTCTTCTGGCGAGTGTTCCCAACAACAATAACAGTAAATACACTTGACATTTCAGCATCTGACTGTGAGTATATCCGTACTCCAACATGAGCCATTACCTCAATGTGATTGGCAAATTTTTTTCCTCATCAGGTGAAAGTCATTAAAAGATTTGGTCCTGGTAATGTGGCATCACATAATGTATACATTAACTTGCCAAGCAGAGTGGTCAATAAGAAATGCTCAGGAAATGTTGACCCATTAGTAATGTTCTATGTCTATAAATGTACTGATGAATGATATCACAATGTTGGCCCCAAAGAAATTTGTCCCCATATGATCTATGATCTAAATAACTCCTTTCTTCCTGCCCCAAATTTATGTTGATGTACTTTCCATGGCAACCCACACTGAGGAAAATATGCTGACTCCTTGTTGATTGAAATGGTTAACTTGTTTAACCAGATGGTGTTCGAAGTGTGCACTGGCTACCGTCTTCCTTGCCATGTTGTAACCAGAGTGACTCCCTTACATAAATATGGACAAATGGGGCTTCCCTGATCTTCACTTTTGTCCTTATATACATTGTTTGACAGCACAATAAAACATACAGGGGTATCTGTTGTATGTGGCCATCCCTTCTGCCAAGAAATGTGGCCACATACAGCAGGTGACATAGCTGTCACCACAGGTAAAGTTTAAATAAAAAAAAAAATTGACTCCTGTGTCACAGCCAAGTAGCCACAAAAAGTAATGCGGCTGCTCACGGCAGTGGTTGCATACAGCAGGTACCACTGTATTCACTGCAGTAGCCACATAGTACAACCATATCTACATGTACCTTACTCCTTAAAAGTAAATAAATATTGTTCTGTGTACAATGCTCCCTCTACTGTAAGGCCTCCCCAGGAGGTGTTTGGAGGTGACAGTTATTTTCATTCATTAAAGTAGTGCCAAAGAAGTGAGCTTTATCATGTTTATATTTTAATTGGTTGAAAGAGAAACACATGGTACTGTGACTAGAATGGGTATATGCAGGGACGTGCTATCTATAGCACGTCCCTGGTATATAGTTTTTACTGCAACATAGATGAAATGTGAAAATTCAAAAGTTCAGTATCTTCTGAAGCAAAATATATATACAGAGACTCCATTACATACCAGACAAATATGGCAAGCAGTTTTACCATTTATTCCATGGTATGTGAAATAATGATTATTTTGCATATGTGGAATAGATTTACACATACATGTATGTGAAATTCTTTAACACATGTATATGTGAAACAGTTTTACACATACATATGTATATATGTTCAATTGTATCTTATTCAACATATGTGTAAAACTTTCACATATGGGTAAAAGAATTTGACATTTGTGTAAATATTTTTCACATATGTGAAATTATTTCACAAAAATGTGGAAATAATGACATATGTATAAAAGGTTTACACATATACGTGGAGTTGTTGTTCATGTATATGTAAAGTAAGTTTTATTTCACATATGTGTGTAAAGCTATTTCCCATATATGTATAAAAAATTTCACATGTAAATCCTTTTTACACGTGTAAAATAAAGGAATATCACACATATGTGTTGAAGATTTTCACGTATATGCATCGTTATGAAATATATGCTAAAACTGCTGGCCACAGACAAGTGCCTGGCACGCAGTCAGAAAATGGGTGTTATCATTAAACGCTGTGGCACACAGTTTGATGCATTTCGTCAGCTACAGGGCTCACTACCTTGTCCTGAGTTACATGTTGTACAATCATGGCCATTCTTTATATAACCAAAGGTAACATGTCCTTAAGTGGCAGCAGGAGCCCTAATGCCATGCATTGAACATGCCTGAATGGGGAGCTCTCCCCACTTACACTATTAAGGCTTCCATATTTGGGTATATGGTGATTGTCAATTATGTCATTAGCAATAAGTGTCATCACTCTCGTTGTCGTTCATTGATCAGGCCAGTGAGCATCAACTCTTTCACTGTTATATTTTGAACTGAGTCAACAGCTTTCTTTTGGCATGCTTCCCAAGGCACCCTAAGGAAAGCTGTTGACTTGGACTGTTATACTCTATGTCACTATAGGCATGCTGATACTCGAATGAAATTTAAAAAAACAAAAAAAAAACAAGGAACATGAATCTGGCATTGTTATTATAATTCAGAGCAGTTCTCTTTTAGTTGTTGATCTTTAGTTATAGTTGGAACTGAAAGAGTTGAGATAAAACTCTGCAGAGGCAGAAAAGCTGCTTGGCCCTTCAAAATTGCAGAGGAACACATCTTGGTACCCCTAGACCAGAGTTTGTTCAACAAAAAATATTTTTCTCTAAAGCCGCTTAGTCAATTGCTTCAAAATTCATAGGAACGCTTCTGAGTATCCCAAGACCAAGAAGGGACTTACACACGTTGTCAAATGGATTGAATGTCAAAGTCAGCTGAGGATGGCTATTCAAATGGCTCTCATGTTTTATTTTACCTGTATTTATTTATTTATTTATTTATTTATTTATTTATTTATTTATTTATTTATTTATTTATTTATTTTAGGCCAAAGAAAATAAATAGTGTGTTTGAGGTTACAGGCCAAAAATAAATAGGGTAGGTAGGTAGGCTTTTTTTTTTTTTTTTTTAAATTTTTGCTCTGAAAACAGAAGAAAAGTGACTTAAAATGGATAAATTGTGCATTATATGAAGAAAATCTGCCTAGATTTTTTTTTTTTTTTTGAAAATCAATAAAAAGTTTTAGGGTAGGGGGGTTTGGGCAAGGGTCGGTAGGGAAACCCCAAACACAGACTTTTTTTTTTTTGGCCTTATTTGTTTTTAGCTGTGCTGACCAAAAATTGCAGAGCTTTTGCGACCGCTCATGTCTGTCCGTCCATTTTTCTACATAAGGGTATCATACTTGAGACATCGGTCTGTAGAACTTTAATTGTTTAGTGAGGGACTCGTAGAAGTCTGCCCCTTGCATTTGATACTATATAACAATGATCCAATCACTTAACTTATTAATACAATAATGTTCCAGATTCATAGATATCACAAAAACAATGTAGGCCTACTTTCTATCTTTGTTATAAACTCAGCTGACGAACTAGTCAGAAGAACCAAAATAGTGATAGGCCTACCAATTCTCTTTTATTTTTTGCCTATACATATTCAAAACTCTATAGTCTGTATTTAATGGAGAATTGAGAGGACCAGTTTATAACCACCAGTTGCCTTTTGTGACTGCCTGTCTCAAGTCAGGAGTGACATTTGTTTCTTCACATTGGTATTAGGAGATAAGTGTTGATGCTTTGGTAACTTTGGAATCTCTTTGCTGTCATTGTTGGGTTTGATATTTATGAATATGGGCCATGTTTTTCTAGTAGTAGTAGTAGTATTTATTGACTCAACCGGTCCAAAGCAATAGAAAAGGCAAATAACATATAAAGTAACAGTCAATCACAAAATAGGAGAATATTCTATTATCAACACAGTATCTTATCTAATTAGAGTTCATTCAATAAAAAAAATGATAATATTTCATGGATGATCCTGAAATCCTCGATCCCTTGTGCTTGTATGATACAACGAAGGTATTGCAAAGAGGGTCTGTGGTATTTGTCACGAGTATCCTGTACAAGCAGACACCACTGGATCACATGAGCCTCATCTACATACTAGAGACGTCTGTCTGTAAACTTTTGCTTGTTAGCGCGATAGCATCCACAGTTTTCAAGTGAGCCCAATATAAGTTTCAGGACTTGATAACATAATTCATAAAACTACTTGGTGACTTACTTTTTGGGTTCTTGTGACTCAGTAATAATGGAGTTTGGCATTTGTCCAAGTTTATTGTTTTTCGTCAATCACTCGAAAAGTTATTACCCGATTTGAACAAACAGACCATACATGGAAAGCTGATATGGGGCACATATTTTGAAAATGACAATTTTTTAATCCGAGTTGAAGGTCAAGGTCAAATGGCCAGTTTGAATAAAGGGGTCATTTCATGAATGCTCTGCGCTCCACAATTCTTGAGATAGGTGCATATAACATTTCTGAGTTATAAAGGGTATGAAAATCTTTGTCAACATCAATGTTGGTGGCGCCACCTATAGTTTTATGTAAAATACAGGTCAAAATGTGAAAATCTTGTGACCGCAGTACTGTCCACAGTTTTCAAGTTAGCCCAATATAACTGTCAGGACTTATGGGGGGTATGAAAATGTAGGGGTTTTTTTGTATATTGGTGGTGCCATGTACAATATTATGCAATATAGCCTGGGTCAAAATATGAAAATCTTGTGAACACTCTAGCATTTAAATTTTTGGCAGATCTTCACCAAATTCGGTGTGATTGTGGGGGAGGTCAAAGTCTAAGTTGGTAATGATACCTATAATTTGACAGAAATTATGAGCCAAAATGTGTTTTCAGATATAAAATTCCATATGATAAAAATTAATTGGATTAGACTTACTAAATTTATAGGATATATAGACAATGTCCAAAGCTAGAATTGTATCTAATTTCAGTGACCTTGAATCATTTTTGTGAGGTCACCATGCCTGTAAAGTTGAAAGAGATGATTTTGTAATGGCAGGGTGTAGTTCCGACATCAATGGCAATGTCAGCACAGCACCAGGCAGGCCTATGGGCCTCTTGTATTACATAATGTGGGTGTCCTTGATCTTCTGTCCAAGGTCAGTGAGGACATAAAGTTAAGGACTCACTCCTTGTTGTCTTGGCACATGCATCAATATTCATCATAGGAGTTGCACAAATAAGCTATGATACCATGTGGAGCGAAGTGCCATCTGGGTGGACAATTTTTACATCAAAGGAACACAAGCTTTATATGTTCAGGAGCCACCTGAGGACTCGCAACTTTGAAATGAACAGGTGCAATATAACCATGATGCCAACAGAGCATTAGGCCCATGGGCCTCTTGTCATTATTATGCCCTCCTTCGAAGAAGGTGGGGCATATAGTGTTGCATATGTTGGTCGGTCGGTCTGTCGGTCGATCGATTGGTAGACTGTGGTTTCCACACAATAACTCAATAAGGTTTTTAGCTATGACTTTGATACTGTACAGGTGCATCATTCTAGTCAAAAGCTAGGCAAAGTTCAAAAATGGGTGACCTTGACTTAGTTTCCAAGGTCACAGGGGTACCTGAGTCAACTTTGGTTTCTGCACAATAACTGAAGTGGTTTTTAAGCTAGGACTTTTATATTGCACAGGATTATAGTTCATATTTGGGGCTAGGCGAAGTTTGAAGATGGGTGACCTTGACTTCATTTTAAAGGTCACAGAGCCACTTTACTGAATATGGTTTCATGCTTTCTGCATGATAACTTATACCTTGGAGCTAGAACTTTTGTATTTCACTGCTTTATGGTTCTCTGTAAGGGCTTGGTCGAGTTTGAAGATGCATGACCTTGACCCAGTTTTCAGGGTCACAGAGAGATTGTAGTAGAATTCCTGTGGTTTCTGCACAATAACTCAAGGAGTTTTTGAGCTACGACTTTGATAGTGTACAGGTGCATCATTCTAGTCAAAAGCTAGGCAATGTTCAAAGGTGGGTGACATTGACCTAGTTTCCAAGGTCACAGTGGTATCTGAGTCAACTTTGGTTTCTGCATAATAACTGAAAAGGCTTTTAAGCTAGGACTTTTATATTGCACAGGATAATAGTCCATATTTGGGGCTAGGCGAAGTTTGAAGATGGGTGACCTTGACTTCATTTTAAAGGTCACAGAGCCACTTTACTGAATATGGTTTCATGCTTTCTGCATGATAACTTATACCTTGGAGCTAGAACTTTTGTATTGCACAGCTTTATGGTTCTCTGTAAGGGCTAGGTCGAGTTTGAAGATGCATGACCTTGACCCAGTTTTCAGGGTCACAGAGAGATTGTAGAATTTCTGTGGTCTCTGCACAATAACTCAAGAAGTTTTTGAGCTAGGACTTTGATACTGTGCAGGTGCATCATTCTAGTCAAAAGCTAGGCAAAGTTCAAAAATGGGTGACATTGACCTAGTTTCCAAGATCACAGTGGTACCTGGGTCAACTTTGGTTTCCGCATAATAACTGAAAAGGCTTTTAAGCTAGGACTTTTATATTGCACAGGATTATAGTCCATATTTGGGGCTAGGGGAAGTTTGAAGATGGGTGACCATGACTTCATTTTAAAGGTCACAGAGCCACTTTACTGAATATGGTTTCATGCTTTCTGCATGATAACTTATACCTTGGAGCTAGAACTTTTATATTGCACAGCTTTATGGTTCTCTGTAAGGGCTAGGTCGAGTTTGAAGATGCATGACCTTGACCCAGTTTTCAGGGTCACAGAGAGATTGTAGAATTTCTGTGGTTTCCGCACAATAACTCAAGAAGTTTTTGAGCTACGACTTTGATAGTGTACAGGTGCATCATTCTAGTCAAAAGCTAGGCAAAGTTCAAAAATGGGTGACATTGACCTAGTTTCCAAGATCACAGTGGTACCTGGGTCAACTTTGGTTTCCGCATAATAACTGAAAAGGCTTTTAAGCTAGGACTTTTATATTGCACCGGATTATAGTCCATATTTGGGGCTAGGCGAAGTTTGAAGATGGGTGACCTTGACTTCATTTTAAAGGTCACAGAGCCACTTTACTGAATATGGTTTCATGCTTTCTGCATGATAACTTATACCTTGGAGCTAGAACTTTTATATTGCACAGCTTTATGGTTCTCTGTAAGGGCTAGGTCGAGTTTGAAGATGCATGACCTTGACCCAGTTTTCAGGGTCACAGAGAGATTGTAGAATTCCTGTGGTTTCCGCACAATAACTCAAGAAGTTTTTGAGCTAGGACTTTGATACTGTACAGGTGCATCATTCTAGTCAAAAGCTAGGCAAAGTTCAAAAATGGGTGACATTGACCTAGTTTCCAAGATCACAGTGGTACCTGGGTCAACTTTATTTTCCGCATAATAACTGAAAAGGCTTTTAAGCTAGGACTTTTATATTGCACAGGATTATAGTCCATATTTGGGGCTAGGCGAAGTTTGAAGATGGGTGACCATGACTTCATTTTAAAGGTCACAGAGCCACTTTACTGAATATGGTTTCATGCTTTCTGCATGATAACTTATACCTTGGAGCTAGAACTTTTATGTTGCACAGCTTTATGGTTCTTTGTAAGGGCTAGGTCGAGTTTGAAGATGCATGACCTTGACCCAGTTTTCAGGGTCACAGAGAGATTGTAGAATTCCTGTGGTTTCCGCACAATAACTCAAGAAGTTTTTAAGTTAGGACTGGGATACTTTACAGGTCTATAGTTCTTGCTAAGGGCTAGAAGAGGTTAAAAGTTTGGTTACCTTGATTTAATTTCCAAGGTCATGTTGGTACCTGAGTTAATTTTGGTTTCCACCTGATAACTGAAGTGGTTTTTTAACTAGGACTTTTATATTGCACTGGATAATTGTCCGTATTCGGGGCTAGGTCAAGTTTGAAGATGGGTGACCTTGACCTAATTTCAAAGGTCACAGAGCCATTTGGTTGAATACTGTTTCTGCACGATAACTTGCATTTTAGAGGTAGCACTTTTATATTGCACAGCTTTATGGTTGCCTATAAGGGCTAGTTTGAGTTTGTAGATGGGTAACCTTGACCCAGTTTTGAGGGTCACACACAGACAGTAGACTTCCTATGGTTTTTGCACAACAACTGAAGAAGGTCAAGTGAAAATGAGTGACCATGCCCTCATTTCCAAGGTCATAAAGCCACTTTGCTGAATATGGTTTCTAAATGATGACTAATTTTTCGGCTATAACTTTTATATTGTCCAGGTTTTTAGTCGTTTTCTAAGGGCTAGGTTAAAGTTTAAAGATATGTGACATTGATGTATGATCAACCTTCACTAATTTTGTAAGGTCACGAGTGCCCCATCTACCACTATCAATAGGGTAGTGAGGGCAAGGGATATCAGGGCAGGGGGCATCTATGTTTTATAAACATATCTTGTTATTATTTATTTTTATAAGAAAGAGGCGCTCCCTTCCAGGACACAAAGGCCTAACCTTCAGTGCCTAACATTGTCATCTTAATTCTTTCAGTGCCAACTGAGACTAAAGTTGGACTACTAAAAAACGAGCTGATCTGAATTATAATAATGGCACCAGATTCATGCCCTTTGTTAAAAGACCTTTCATGAAAGTGCCTGCTGTTACATAGAATATGACAGCCAAGGCCAACAGCTTTCCTCAGCATGCTTTGGGAGCATTGCACCCAAATGGCACTGAAGAAAGCTGTTGACTCAGCTCAAAGTGTGGCACTGAAAACGTTAGGGCTGCTTCCTGGTCATGGTAAATGGCACAACAGCAATTTAAGACTGAATGTCACTGTCTGGTGCCTGAAGACATCTTGTCAGTCCGTGTGTTG
Organism: Hermodice carunculata; assembly: GCA_964020975.1. Taxonomy (NCBI): domain Eukaryota; kingdom Metazoa; phylum Annelida; class Polychaeta; order Eunicida; family Amphinomidae; genus Hermodice; species Hermodice carunculata. Next base: position 387,481 of record CAXHWN010001018.1, on the reverse strand, counting down.
TCCAGAAACTTTTGGAATGGGATTTTTTCTGTAAATAGAACAGGTAGGGCTTTCATTCTTGGTTTGGTGATTTAATAGAAATCATTACTGGAGATGCATGGTTAAAAAATTGTATATTCTCAGTAAATACGTTGATGCATGTTTCAGATTCAACAAGTAAATACCATTGTAATGTTTAGGTATACATACATGTATACCTGTACACGTTGATAAACACAGGTGGGATGTTCATGCCCCCAGGGCATGGCTCTGGTATATGTGTAGGACAGCTGAGCACAGACTGTTCACACAAATTACTTGTATTGATCATGGGAATTCATTATTTTTCACCCCACTGACCAACATGAAATGAAAAAATCTAAATGTTGATTGTCATGTACAACAAACCAACATTTATTGAAGGCAGGGCTGATACAAGGTGGGCTCACACTCCTTGTAATCGTCACAATTTAATTTCAGATGGTGCAAAGACAAAGCCAAATCGCACGCATGTAAAGAGGTCGGTCAGGTTGATCGTGTCCAATCAGCCGATCCTTTAATTACGAGCAATATATGGCTCATTTGGTTTGTTGGGTTTTACTTTACTCTAACTCAATTTGAAGGCCCAGAGCTTAAGCTGAAAGGAGTTGAAATTACTCTCATTTAATTACAGCGGAAATGTTCGCGTGGTGAGTGTGTGTACAGAGGAAGCAGTCATGCTACTTCCAGGGTTTCCCTTTCATTTTATTTTTCTTAGGGTCTTCCATGCTCTGAAGTCATTTTGAATGGGTGGGGGGTGTGCAGTAATCTTAGAGGTATGTCACAGGGACACACAACATTCAGTTAATTTATTTAATCCACATTCAGGGTCCTCTGTCCTCTAGGATATCCCAAGGGATCTCTTGTACCCACTAAGTTCAAATTTGGGCGTCACAAGTAAATTTCTGTGCATCATATATAATACGCACATTTGTGCTTTAAGGGAAACACTGGCTCTGCTTCAAATACATGTATTGTTATCCAGCATGGTTTGTGCAGTTTGTGATTTGACCAGTCCCAGTCTTAAGAAGCCAGCCCATTGGTCAATTTTGTAAGCTTGAGCCTGATTGGCTAAGTGTACTTCAAAATTTTCTAACTGTTGATGCACATGTTCATAATGTTTTACTTTATCATCAGGTATGTATTTTAATTTTTGCTTGTGGTGTCGGCCCACATAATCAGCATTTGACTATTTGAAGAGCTCCATATAGCTACAGTCCCAAGGTTCCTTAAGTGCCAGCTTAGACACATGGACAACCTTTTTGACAGAATTGTCGACACTGCAGTTTGAAGTTCGATACTGTGACCACGCACCTAAGGGCAACAGTTGTTAATAAGGGCTGGGATGATTCACCAATGTCCCATGATACATTGCTTTGTGATACATGATATTCATATGGAAAGGTGTATTGTGATATGAGTCGTGATGGAAATTTTCGGGGTAGGATCTTAAAGCTTGGCCTCTCGGTGATGATGTTTTATGCACACGCCCACTCCAATCGCACACCATCATGTATCATGACAACTCGTGGAATTCCAGAAACTGAATTAATTTTGTGTGAAACAGACTCTTGTTGTTGGCCAATTTTTAACACTGTAATTGAACAAGTGCAAAAACTGTCAACATTTTCATTAACAATTCGTTTGATCTTAATTGGGGTCAGATCGTCCACTTTTAATGCAAGCTTGTGCTTAGTCAAGTATGTCATGCATTCACATGGATATGGACACAAGTGACATCCATATGTATAATCTGTCTTCTGGCATGAATTTTTACTCATGCTGTATTCCTTGATTGAGATATACTGTATGCTGTCATTTTCATCACATTTCAACTGTAAATTTTAGTTTCTTGCTTAAATAAATTGCCCTTAAACACTTAATTTTTCTGAGCGAAATTGCCAACATGATTGGCCCGTGTGAATTAGCAGCATCTTGTTGAGAAATCCCGGTTATTTGATTGGACAGTGACCAATGTTCATGTGACAAACAAATGGGTCTTCGGGCATGTCTAGCCTGTGTGCTGACATTTCAATTCAGAAAGTTGAGGATTCCTATGACCTTTCCAATGTTATTGACATGATTGATAAGCATTAGAACCGAGAAATGCAAATGCATAAAATCATCCGTAATTTTGAGGACCTACAAGAGTAAAAGTAAAATCTTCACAAGAAATTGAAAGATGTTTGACTTTTAATCATGTGGAAGGAAACTATTTACAGGAAAATGAAGCCTTTTTTTTATCTAGATCTAGTTCTGGTGCTGAATTTTATCGGCTGTAAATATGGTAAAATTGCAAATGAATATGCTGGATCTCATAAAGTCGATAAACTGAATGGACGATATACGTATTCAGGTCACACTTTTTTTTCCATCCAGATGGAGAACTTACAGTGAATTTTATGCTTGTCCAACTGATACGTGCACAGTCAACGTATGCTGGTTGTCAGCTCGCAACCTGTCGCTGACCTGATGATAAGCCTCATTTTGAACACAAGACTTGACCAACAGGCTACTGACAGTAAACATGTGCGTCGTATTGAGCAAGTTTTCCATGGTCTGTTGCAAGTATGGGACCTTTAGAAGCCATTGGCATGACATGAAGGCAATGGGCCCCAATGCAACTCAGGTGAAACGCAGGATTGCTTGTTTCCAGGGTTGGACAGGGCATGCATTTGTACAAAAGTTTGGAGCAACCCGCATACACAATGTTAGCATTGCCAGCACAGTGAAAAGTTGGCTCATACATGCAGTGTAGAATTGAGGTCCATTTTGCAAGATCTGTGCTACATGTATTGTATTTGTGTCTTTTTGTCCAGAACCACTTCCTGGTAGTCATTACCCTATTCCGCAGTCTGAACTCTTTACACTGCTTAAACTAACCTGTCACTGTGTAACCTATATGAATATACATGCAGAAGCACTATTGTCCATATTGCACACACTCTTCTGTAGAGATTTTGGTCAACATAGGCTGTATAAGCCGAAATAAATTAGATGGTCTTCAGTGGGTAACTACTCAGAACGTGTTTTGGAGCCTGTACCCATACATGTCTCTCTGAGTAGTGGCTCCTTGTCTAAGCTGAACAGTCAGCAAAGACAATCATGTGTAGACACACATGCTCACACACAGACTTTCAATGTAAATGTTTCTGTAGACAGGGGGCAGTGACAAGAAAAAAAAAGGATGGACAATTTGCTTATTATCCTGGAAGTCCCAAATCATGAAATAGCAATCATGGTAATTAAGTACAGTGTTATTTATGATGACTGTATTAGAATGTGTAAAACACTGTCAATTGTTGTCCAACTTCTCTGCCACAGGTACACGGTTGTTATCATAGCATGCCTTATCAATATACTTAATATGTGTACACCTGCTTGTGATGACTATTTTCACAATATGTATGGGAAATACCTACCTGTTGGAATTAACAAAAATACAAGATGATGGACCTTTCTTTTCAGTATTCCCTCAAGCTGCATATCCACACGGGCCAATTTTTCTTCATAGTTTGCTCCTATACATGTCCTAAGATTTTGTGATCAAGAAAGATGTTGAAAATCAGTAGTTGCTGTCTTAGGCATACAAGGGTTCATTCCTAACATGACGGACAGTGATGTGTTAACGTGACAACCACTATTAGGCAGACTCCTCATCTCATACATGTACAGATGAGCTCAACAGTTGCGCATTTCAAGTGCATTGTGTTGGAGTGCGACCCAAATGTAATACTGTAATCATAATAATTGAGCCAGCCCTGCTTGGAGTGAGAGAGAGGCATCAACTTACTTAGGCATAAGATGAGTTGCCTTTCCTGATATTGTCCCAAAAGGCCATGCACTACAATTCACATGTATGGAGTCTTCTGCATCGCCACATGTTTGGGCATATGCTTTGTCAGCATGAAATACTGGTGTTTTGTGTGGCATGTATTGATCCGAAGAGTGTTTGTGCAGCGGCAGTCAAGACTCCATGGACACAGACTGTGATTGCGATCATGTATATGATAAAAAAAAAAAAAGAAAAAAACAGTGCAGATCCTTCATTTAACCTGATCCTGCCTGAGCACAATAAAACTGGAAGAATGTTAACTATAAATGTTTCGATGATTTGTAATGAATCGCAATGTGGATAAAAATCGTACGGGAGCTTTATGGGAATAACATACCTGGGTCAACAGTCTTTCTCGGGGCAGATTGGGTACTGAGTACCCAGTTTGCCCCGAGGAAAGCATTTGACTCAGTCTTAATTGGGGGGGGGGGGGGGGGAGGCCGCCTGTAGTAGAGGTCATCGTGTAATTTGTGGTGTCACAAACGTGGGGTGTTTCATGTGACATACAAATAGAAAATTAATTGAAAAAGGAAATTAACCTAAAATGTTGAACCTTTGTTGTGTCTGAGGAGTGGTTGGGCAGGGGTGGGGGGAGAGACCACCAGGTAACCTTAAATTTAGGCCTGATACTGTAATTAGAGTGCATACAAATAGGTCAAATCAATGGAAGCACACATTGATTAGGTGTGTTTAAAATGCCAAACAATTAATAAAGTATTCATGCTGGCCACAGAGTTTCTTTAAAAAGGAAAGGCGACTAGTCATAATGAACACGGAAACCAAGGTAGTGGCTGCAGCCAACATGGTATGGGAGATACCAGGGCACGGACACTGCTTTGTGTTGTTGTAGCAACAATGTGCCTGACTAGACACAAGATCCACAGCAGCCTGAAGTGGTAGCGCTGGGTACATAATGCGTCTCAGGGAGGTGTGTCCGTGTTTCACACCTGCTTCCAAGAAAAGCAGCGTTTTAATGACAGAATGACAGGCATTGGAAGAGGGATGGGTCTTAATACGTTACGTTCAGATCAAGACTTTGAAAGACCTGTTAAAGACTTACCATGTGTTCTGATCGGGGTGATATTTTGCATTTGCTGAGGAGAGCTGTTACCTACTGGCTCTACACTTTGGAAGGTACAGCGTATATACATGAAAGGTATGTCCCAGTGCTCATATGTATATTGTACCTGTGCGTGGAACAAGGACTCTGTCATGACCCTGAGGAAAGTATCACACAGTGTTGTGACTGGGGGAGGGGGGAAGGGGGGGAGGGGGGATTGGTAACTCTAGCTGTACTCGCTTGGTCAGGCAACGGGACTTGTCCAAAGGTAGAAACACTGAGGCTATGAATGTGAACTTCTCTCCAGGATTTAATATCTCGTGCTGATGAGTACAGTACATGTAGGCTTGACAGACCATGCATACATTAGACTGTTCTGTCTTACCCTTGCATTGGGCACTCACCCTAGACCAAAGCTGACTGTTCCATCAAGATACAGGTAGCTTGAGGAGAAGCATTTCTTTTTCAGCAAAAACAATCAACAATAGTAACATATGGCATCAACCAATGGACAGAGTTGTTACATCATGCATTAACCAATCAGATATAAGTTGTGTCACAATATCAATTAGATTGCCTACCATCAAGTTCCCACACTGTTTCCCTGTAATATTTGGTGCATTGTTTTAACTGATAAATAGCTAGTGCACCTGCACAAAGAGATGGTGTCTTACAGTGTGGACTGAACCTCTAAAACAATATATGAAGAGCTTGTAGCAATTCCTGTACCATGTATGTACAAATTGACAAAGTATTTAGCAGGTCTGTGTGTACACAAATTTAGAGACTTATTTCTATGGTTTGATGGCACAACCTGTTGTCTGGTCAGGCAGACTGGACCCTTGAGTTTTTGACACCTCTGACTTACAAGGAAAGCTTGATTATGCTGGTGAAGTACCTTTTTGTAATTTTGGAAGAGAATATTGAGATAACTTACATGAGGCAAATAAAGCAAAGTGCAGGAGATTTCAGAATGAGGAGTAAAAGATTAAATTGAAACCTTTTATGTTTCTGATGCAACATTAATTTGAAACTTCTTTTCAATAGAAAACAGACTTTTCACGTGAGCTTGTATGTTTCAATGAATTGGCAAACTCAACATAATTTCTGCCAGAAAAGTACAACTTTTACACTGGGTCCTGTATTTATATATGTTATAACAGGCAGGATATACCTCCCAGTGGGCACTTCTAAAAAAAAAAAAATAAATAAAATAAAATAAAAAAATCGGGCCAAGACCAGATCAGCAATGTGTAGAAAAAAAGCCAGGCAAAAGTTTCATTTGACATGCCACATTATCCATAGATGTGCCAAAAAGGCATGTGGTTTATTATGGTGAAATGATTGTGTATCAGTTGTGAATCGATCTACGTATGTGTTGTCAATGTTACTGCACAAGGACAAATTCTCTCACAGTATTAAATCTTCATACACTTTCTCAACCAGTATCTTTTTGGCAGGGGGGCTGGGGCAGGGGAGGAAAGAAGAGGAAAAGTTTTATTTTTCGATGCTTTTTCTTCTGTCCAGGTAAACTTTTTGGAAAGTGAAAGCCATTAAATTTTCATTTTGGTGATGCATAGTAGAAGGTGTGGCTGATTCAGTGATGCGTTTTTTCAAGCGCAGACTCTTTGTTTTGGTAATTTCTTTCATTTTGCCCCCCTTCGAAGAAGGTGGGGCATATAGCGTTGCAAGTCGGTCGGTCGGTAGACTGTGGTTTCCGCACAATAACTCCAGAAGGTTTTTAGCAGGGACTTTGATACTGTACACATGTATTATTCTAGTCAAAAGCTGGGCAAAGTTTGAAGATGGGTGACCTTGACCTTATTTCCAAGGTCACAGTGGTACCTGAGTCAACTTTGGTTTCCGCACAATAACTGAAGAACTTTTTAAGCTAGGACTTTTATATTGCACAGGATTATAGTCCATATTTGGGGCTAGGCGAAGTTCGAAGATGGGTGACCTTGACCTCATTTTAAAGGTCACAGAGCCACTTTCTGAATATGGTTTCATGCTTTCTGCATGATAACTTATACCTTGGAGCAAGAACTTTTATATTGCACAGCTTTATGGTTCTCTGTAAGGGCTTGGCTTAGTTTGAAGATGCATGACCTTGACCCAGTTTTCAGGGTCACAGCGAGATCATAGAATTTCTGTGGTTTCTGCACAATAACTCAAGAAGTTTTTGAGCTAGGACTTTGATACTGTACAGGTGCATTATTCTAGTCAAAAGCTAGGCAAAGTTTAAAGACGGGTGACCTTGACCTAGTTTCCAAGGTCACAGTGGTACCTGAGTCAACTTTGGTTTCTGCACAATAACTGAAGAGGTTTTTTAACTAGGACTTTTATAGTGCACTGGATTATTGTCCGTATTCGGGGCTAGGTCAAGTTTGAAGATGGGTGACCTTGACTTGATTTCAAAGGTCACAGAGCCATTTGGTTGAATACTGTTTCTGCATGATAACTTGCATTTTAGAGGTAGCACTTTTATATTGCACAGCTTTATGGTTGCCTATAAGGGCTAGTTGAGTTTGTAGATGGGTGACCTTGACTCAGTTTTGAGGGTCACACACAGACAGTAGACTTCCTGTGGTTTTTGCACAACAACTGAAGAAGGTCAAGTGAAAATGAGTGACCTTGCCCAAATTTCCAAGGTCATAAAGCCAGGTTGCTGAATATGGTTTCTAAATGATGACTAATTTTTCGGCTATAACTTTAATATTGTCCAGGTTTTTAGTCGTTTTTTAAGGGCTAGGTTAAAGTTTAAAGATATGTGACATTGATGTATGATCAACCTTCACTAATTTTGTTTTGTCACGAGTGCCCCATCTACCAATATCAATAGGGTAGCGAGGGCAAGGGTAATGAGGGCAGGGGGCATCTATGTTTTACAAACATATCTTGTTTCATTTTTTTCTGTCACTGGAAGTGTCCAAAGTTTTTCTCTGTAATTGCTAGAGGTAGAATCTTTGTATTTGTTGTGGATATTCATGTAGCCCTAGGAATGAAGTTGATCATCTGACAAGAAAAGTAATACAGATTTCCAAATTATAGGAACTATGTTTATTTAAGTTTTTACCCTTTGGCCTTATGAGGCTGAAGGGTATTGTCATCCTTTGCACTATCCGTCTGTCCATCCATGTGGTGTTACCACTAAAAGATCTATTTTGTGTGTTAGCATGGTTGACCATGACCCACTTTGCAAGGTCACACTGTGGTCACATATACAAAGCAACATTACTCTAACTATTGAAAGCCTGCATCTGTCAACTTGAATTCCACACAAAAGAAGCATCCTGGCGGGCTTTAAAAACCTATCTAAAGTCAAGATCAAACATTTATATTTGACCTACTTTTTACTAAATACGTTAATAACGGCTAGTAATTCAGGACCTGTACCCACTCTCGGGGCATTCTTATCCACCGAGCTCCATCTTCGACAGAGCAGGTGCTCTTGGCCCCTCTGCCCAGTGCTGCTCCTTAATTCATAGCCTGGGGGAGACTTCAGTGTCAGATACAATATTCCTGTTCTAGGGCCTACTGCCGCTCACAGCTGGCAACGTCAAGGCATTGTATTGACATTTTTATGCCCCCCCCCCCCCGTCCTCGAAGAAGGCGGGGCATACATCTTTGCACCTGCCAGACAGTCGAAAGAGACAGTGTGGTTTCGGCACCATAACTCAACAAGTTTTTGAGATAGGACTTTGGTAGTGCCCGGGTATATACTCCAGTATAAGGGCTAGGTGAAGTATGAAAATGGTTAACCTTGACCCTATTTCCAAGGTCACGGAGGTACTGTAATAAGTTTTGGTGTCGACATAATAACTAAAAAGGTTTTGTGAAAAGACCTGTATATTGCATAGGATTATAGCCCTTGTCCAGGGCACCAAACATATGTTCAGTTGTTGTCCTTCACTTTGCCTCATCTAAAATTTCAGGTACCAATTTATTATTGTATACAAATATGTCCAAACCGATTTCTCTCCTTTTATACCATTCAACTCTGGTTCCTTTTTGAAGAGAAACTTGTTTTATTTATCTTGTAAATATGATACAGTCTACAGTTTTCAAGTTAACTCCATATAACTTTCAAGACCTTGAATGGTATTTATGAATTTGATATTTGGTGGCACCACCTATAGCATAAAATGATATATGGACCAAAATGTGAACATTTTAAGAGGGCATTTCCCCTAAGAGTTTTCCTTGAATCATCACAAGATTTGGTGTGAATGTTGATTGAGCAAAAAGGACAAAAATGCACTGAAATTTGGTGGCACCATGTACAGTTTTACAGAAGTTATGGACTGAAATGTGTTAAAAACACACTAAATTGAATACTGTGGGAAAGAATATGTTGTATTTGTTGTTTATTTGTTGCCTTTTTGCCACCAGATGAGTCAGTCATGGAATGAATATAAAACATGGAAAATTGTAATCCAATCAATTAAGTCACTTTGCTGCATGGCCTGTGGAGATGTAAGTTTTTGTCAATTTTGATGTTCCTATAATTATGAAATATTGGAGAACTGACTTTTGAACTTGCACTGGCTGACAATAGTAGATTTGCAATGTAGGGCGACTTACTGATAAACAAATTTTCCACCTGGATGGGTCGACTTGATTGGTCACAGGTGAGTAGTTTGCTTAAATTGCTGTTCCCACGATTACACTAATGTTTCACTGGGACAACAACAGCTTGCTGGCCTTGCCCCATAGTCAAGGACACACACCCATGGCCATTCCAGTAAATTCAGATTTCTTGGTGATGTCACTCCTCGTTATTGTAAATGAATACAGAGTTGTGGTAATAGTGTTTTTCATGGTGGTTAATTACTGAGGGATGCAGGGTTGGTGTCAAGTGATGAAGCCAAGACTGAAGGCCAAAGCATTCAGTATTTTCCTGGATGAAGCTGTTGAGAGATGATCGAGTGACCAACTTGAAAGTTGTACAACATGGTCCTTGAAGCTTTCAAAAGACTTACACTATTCCTTGTAAACAAAAATTGGCATGTTTAAGTCCAAATTGGTATCAGTTTGGTGAAAGTTAGCCTCGGAGGAGTACTTCCCTCAGATGGTTTTGTGACTTAAAAGACATGGTAAAAATTGAATGTGATCATGTAATCACGGATGTGCCGAGTTTGTAGGGCAAACATAAGATTGGCCAGGACTCAGGTCCTGATTCTAGTTGTAAAGTACATGTGTATGTAGCAACATCTTGCATGTCTTATGAGAGAGAATTACAACCTTCCCAACATAGCACTAAATCTGGGCTATCCCTTATCATGAAATCATTATTCATCCCCCTTTTGGGGAGATGCATATTGTATATAGTCCCATCTATGCTGCTGCATATCTTATTTTCCTTATATTTCTTTCACCTTTTGACCTATTGCCTCCTAATTTGGTACAGAGAATCTATGGGTCTGGGAAATTTTCCCCATATGTTAATGATAACCTTTAGGTCAAAGGTCAAGGTCAAATCCTTGTTGCATTTTCTGCTGACTCAGCAATTTTCAGACATGCATGTACATATTGGCTTGTATAAACGTTCGTATTGGTCCAAGCTTAGTATAAAACATTACTAGGGAAGTATCTGTGGGCTCTCATTGTATGGTGCATTTTAAACCTGATTGACTTTGAACATGTTGAAAGGGCAAACTGCATACATTCCTGTTAATTATTATGTAAGTCAATGGAGATTGCAATGCAATCACATTTATAACTTCTTTTCCAAAACAATTGGAGAGATTCTTTTCACACTTGCTGGGGAAATACATCCGGTAGATATGTACCAACTGGTTCAAGTGGTCATGCTCCAATGATTTTTTTTAATTTAATTTTTTTTTTGGGGGGGGGGGGGCATTTTTGCATTCCAATTGATTACCTTATAAGTCAGTGGGGTCTGCAATTATGGTAGTTAATATTTTTACTTCTTCAAAACCGTAAGCTAGATTCACTTGAAACTTTTAGTACAGATACTCCATAGACTTGGGGATTTTTTTCATATGATTGTGGATGGCCTTCAGGTCAAGGTCACAATGCCTTGCAAAAAAAATTGTTTCCCTGCCACATTTTCAAATGGGTATGATTGAAGTGCGCCATACTGGGTCATATTTTTACCCAGGCGAGACTTCTGTTCAGAGGTGACCTTGAGGTCAAAGGTCAAGGTCAAACTTTCTGCAGAAGAATCATAAGAATGGTGGCCTATGGTGAGAGGGGCCTGCTAGGGGGATGCATGTTTTTTGCATGAAAAACTTGCTTCGGGTTGATGGCTACTTTTGTGCAGGCAGTGTATAATACATTATTTGTAGTGTACCATAGGATTCACCTACTTTCAGTTTTTAGCTCTGCTGATCATAAGTTGCAGAGCTTACAAATGCGATCAATCGTGTCCATCCACCAGGAAACAGTTTTGCTTGTCAAGACAACAGCATCTACATTTTTTAAGTGACCCCTTGAAATTTTTTAAACATATATTCTATGGATAAAAATCTGGGTTCTTTGTGCTGTTGGTGGCACTGCCAAGTGGATTATGCAATACAGAGGCAAAAAAGTGAAAGAATTGAAAAATGCTCAGGTGTGTTTGACTTTTAATGGCTCCTTATGAAATTTGGTGCAAATATTGTAGAGAGTATCATGTCATACCTGAACAACACGGTGGCGCCACTTTATGGTGAACAGTAATATGATTACTATTTGGTGAAATTTATGAAGCTCATTATCTTCCAAACAACAATAAGGGAAATAAGTGTTTTTTCATAGGTTGTGCCTGTAGAATCAGGACGATTTTGTTTATATATTCATTATCGTGTCTTCATGTTTGGGTGTGTATTTTATTCCTTCAAGTTACAGACATGGTCCAGGTGCAGTACAACTTCAGGTATATTTATACCTGCAACTCCAAAGCCACGTGTGATCTATTGCAGTTAAAATTGATGGACTTTTCACTTGAAACCACCATCTAGCACGGTTATTTCCCATTGCACAGGAAAATCTACATTTAAAAAAACAGAAGGGATATTTTAAGGTAGCGGAGGGGATTGAGCCGTGCGCAGCGGTCCTGCGACTTTGATGTGCATAGATGAACTATGTTTCATATTTCACCCACCAAACCATACATTTTATTCATTGTTCAGATATCTAGATTTGTTAGAAAGAAGTATATCGATACGATAATTTTCAAGGGTTTTATACGCACGTTTACAAGAGGGTATCAGATTTGACATTTTGTCAGCATTTCTTTAAAAATAATGGATAAAAAAGTGTATTACCTATGTAAAATTAAAGTATAGACCAATATGCAGAAACCGTATTTTTTGTTTACAAATGAAATACATAATAACAGAATTATCGAATTCTTTGATCATCGTTTTAAACATCAACAGTTACTTCATTTTATGAGCTACAAAAGTCTCGGAAGAGGACATCTGATGGAAAAACAAAAAAAAACGTTCCCAGATAATATATTTATCTTTCAAAAGACGATTATTTGAAGCAGATCGATCAATTAGCTTTGTATTGACGCTGTCCACAAAATTGATTCATAAGCAGAAAACTTCATTCCGAGAAATCGGCGTTGAAAGATTTGAGGCCCATTTTTCGCACATTGTTGGCCATAATGACAATACAGCTTTCCAAATTCTGTCCGTTTTGGTCTCAGTACTTCGAAGAAAGGTCAATCAACATCTTTGATGTATAGTATCCAACATACAATGATGTTTATTGGCTTAAAAAAACAGTTATTTACCCGAATGACATCAAATGCAGCCACACTCGAAAGCTTGTCAGTCGGGTTTCCACGCGAATGGGACAGCTTCAAAGGGGGATTCGAAAGCGGATAAGCCACGTGACCCGAAGGTGCCATCACCTTGACCCTAGCAACATTGTTTGCATGTGGCGCGGCGTGAACAAACGGGTTGCAGTTTCACAGCTAGCTCTACTCAGAAGGCTGCCCGGCAGGCAGGAGTTGCTCACTCACTTCTCATCACCTTGGTTCAAAGAACAACATGGCTTTATTAACGGCATGGATGAGACATTCGCCATTCAGTGTCTTGGACTACTTGCGACCTTACCGAAAAGAAAGTCGGAATAATCGACATGCCACGATCATGGAAGAAAAGGAAGCAGATGGATGACAATGTGAAAAAAGTGTTGACGTAACATTTAAGACAATAGTCCTGTTACTGATAAACAAACACTCCCAGGATAAATTGTACTTCAAAGAAGAAACAAAACAAAACAAAACAAAAACAAAACAAAAAAGCGAACGTTTTATATATGTTGAGAATCCATTAGTTTCAATGTTGTATTGGTGATGAAACTGTATTGCTAGATTGAATAACCTAATCCATTGATTTGCTGAAGTAGTCTTTGATCAGACCCTGACGGTTCCATAGATCAATATAATGCACAAGACCACGCGCAGATGCAAAGTGATGACGCTACACTTCGTGCGCAAGGGTAAAACTTTCTTGCCTGCCAAGACGGACTGTGTTTGCTTACCTGGCGACACGCACTTCAAGCGCAATTTAACAATTACGCAGAGCGAGTCTGTCTGGTAGTCAAGAAAGTTTCCAATTCCCACAAAATTGAGAAAGGGATGGGCATTGTGAGGGAGTGTGTTCTTCGTGGCCTTGGCTTTTGTGTGTCTTTTTTTTTTTTTTTTTTTTGTTGTTGTTGTTTTTGCCGGGAGCACAATAGAATATGCCAAGCCTATTTCATTGGTTCCTCCACATATTAGCGCCTTCCTTGTGATAAAGAATGCCATGCACTTTGCCATGTTTTTCTCGTGTATTGCCATTCGAAACCTTGCCACTCATGTAACATATTTTTTATTTTGTGGAGATAACTAGCCCACTGAAACTGAAAGATAGTTGGCTCACCCTTGAACTGCAATAAACTGATCGAGACACAAAACCGAAACTTCCTGATGGGTGAGTGCGGGCGAGTGGTATTGGAACATGCAGCGCACAGTGAGACAAAATAATTTTATATGACCGATCAACCAGCTAAAAGCAGAGTGCAGAGTCGCTTTTCGCAGTCATTTAACAGTAATCTGATTATTTTATCCCCCTGATGGTCAAATTTTTTAAGCTTTTTTTTCTGTCCCCTCGCTCAGTGTACTTCGAAACACCCCCATATGAAGTGGGCAATTCCGTGCAAGTGCAATGTGCCAGTCTTCCAGTTCCACAAAATGCGACAGCGGAACAGACGATACCAGTTTTAGTGGAGGCATGTGCTTCATATAAATTTACTTCAAGGTTAACATTTAATGCTATTCATCGTTTCGCATTCAGGTAAAGGCACATATAATTATTGAAGGCAGATAAAATTATTTACGCTGAATCAAATCCCCGCTTTTATTGTTTGCGGCATATTTATAGCCAAGTGGTCCAGTGTTAGGATTCCTCGATCGTCATGTGTACTTTTTGCCAGTAAACATTAAAAGCAAATTGGTCTTGGATAGGGCAAGACTGTAGGAAGGGTTGTAAGCCTTTATAATGTATACAATGCCATGATTCTGAGTAACGATTTACGCATAGGTTAAAATCGCCTTCATTGAAAACACACTGAGGCTCACGTCCATCGCCCGGTGCCGTTTTGACAATCGCCACCTTTTATCGTCCCTTATTTTTTATTTTTTTTTATCACACTCTGAGAATGAAAACATGAGCCCATCGATTTAATTATCTACATGGCCATTTGATCACCACAACAAACCAATTAATCAGTCCTAATCTTGTCAAGCAGCTTATACAAGAATTGGTAGCAGCGCACCTCAAAATGTCACAGTTGGTCGCTTGTCGTTGCCACGGTCCTGGATTGTGGAAAGCAGCCGATTGCTATCCAAACTTTGGCGGACTAATTAGCATACATTTGTAAACAGACATGCTCATGCTGCAGCTAGCTAAAACATGGTCATGTTTTCTCCCCTTTTTATCACATAAATTTTGCTTTTTTAGTATTCATGTTTGGTGACAAGAAAGTTAAAGTGCCAAACTTTACGGAAATGGAAAAAACTCATTTTCTGTCGGGTCACGATTTTGCCATTATAGCTCAATCCCCTCCGCTACCTTAACAGGGAAAACTGTATTCATGCTATATGCTGTCCAATGGCTCAGTGACAGTGCACCACTTGTGGTGTTAATAGGAACTACTAATAGGGGTATCAAAACACATTAAAAATTTATTTTTGTGATAATAAATTGAAGCAGGACTACAAAACTTACACCAATTATGCATTAGGTCAATGGTAAGACCAATCATCAAATTTTTAATATTTTGTGTGACCTTACCTCTTTTTCCAAGGTCAATAAGCACTAAAGAAGAAGAACTAAATTCAGTATGTTGATAGAGTAATAATTAAGGTATTACATGATGCCAAATGTCCCAGCCACAAATGTGGATCTTGTGGAAGTTTGATATTGCATAATATGGATGGTGTTAATGAATTTCTCATGGATGGGAAGGAATACATTTCAGGAAATGATTTTTTGGTTATGGTTATCAGATATACAGGTCAGCAAAGCATTAGGCTTATAGGCCTGTTGTTCACTGACTGCAGCACCATCTAGCAGTTAGAAACAGCTGTTGACGACTACAACAAAGCTCTTCCCTCCCGACCAACTGTCTGTCTGCCCCACGGACTCTGTGCTGATGGCTCGTCCATTTTATGTGATCCATTCAATTTTTACCACATTTCTGGGACAAAACAACATGAGCGAATGACTTCTTCAAGGTTAGACTGACAGGTAACTGTTATCCTTCCCTCTCACCATAAGCAGGCCCTTGTGGAAACCAAAACCACTGGTCCTGGAACATTTTTGCCCAGAGGAGTGTGGAAAGGAGAATACAATAAGCTGCGCAGTTGATTGCTTTACATAGGAAACCATCCAAATAAAGCTATATAGTTTTCAATAAGAATGAGCATATTTATGCAAATGACAATGAGCGGCAATTTCAATAATTCATTATTGGTTATTGTCCCAATGTGGGGATTAATCACGTACAGTGTAAGTATAATCACAGTGTAAAACGAGTTCTCACAGTTACCAATATAACGTGGAGTCACGTAATCAGTCTATATGCCTACTGCTAGTTACCATGTTAATTTAATGGAAAGTTAATGTGAGGATGATGCTAAATTGTTCCCATTTTTATGTTCCTTGCCTGTGCATATACTTAGCAGCAAAAGTCAAGCAACAGACCTTACGGTACTGTAGCAGTGTAAATCATGAAACGAAACACAAGTTTTAGTATTGCGACGTAGACTTTAATGTCTGAATATCGCAGGTGATGCATCACACTGGGATGAGCACAGCATATAAACATGAACAGCTGCATTGTGTCCATGTTGTGCAGCAAAAAAATTTGTCAGGGATAGGCTCAGCCTCTGTCCACATCTCGATATGGCAAATGTTTCTAAAGTGCTCTGAATACAATGTTGCACCACCTTGTGCTGATATGACGGTGCGTGCCTGACCGCTCATTGATCTGTAGACTTTCCTTATCTTTTGTTGTGGGATCTCTGCCCAAGCCACTTGCAATGTCAGGGCTAGGTCGTGTACGTATACACTAGTAAGGTGCTTACTCCTAACAGATCTGCCCAGTATGTCCCACACATGCTCAATAAGTTAAGGTCTGGACTGCTAGCAGGCCATTCCATGTGCATACATACATGTACTTCTCATCATTTTCATGGTAATCTGTAATGTCAACTCTGCCTCTGTGTGGCCAGGCATTATCATCGTGTAGCAAGAATCCATTTCCAACTGATGCCAGCCAAAATGGCATATGGCTACGGGCACCAGGATCTCACATCTGTACTTCAATGCTATCATATGGTTCATACAATAATCTCCAGGAGTGACTTATGGATGAAAGCTATTGCTCCGTAGACCGTGACAGAACCGCCACCACCAAAATGATCATGGTGATAAACATGCCTGGGATCAAACCTTGTCTTCTTGGCATACCACACCCACTTTCCCCCATCGTTGAATCTGAGGTAATGTTAAGCGTGATTCATCAGTGAAACAGACATTCTGCCATTGGTCAGTCAGTGCTCCAGAATCTGTGTTGTCAACACCAGTCCACCGGTGCTTGCCTGTTGCGGTCTGCAATCATTGGAAATACAGCTGGGTGACATGAAACCTTGCCTGCAGAACGCCACCGCTACCGCACTGTGTCACAACTGACATTGCGCCCTGTAGGTGGCGACAACCCTCTGTAGATGTGGAAAATGGCTGATTTTCCACAAAGTCCGCTAGGATTGTGTCATCCTCCTCATCGGTTACTACAGATCTGCCAGATTCCTTTCTTTGTCCAGTTTCTAATTGCTGCTTCAGCCAACTACGGACCTGTGGACACCAAATTCATGAGTGACCCTTGTCTTTGCTTTGTCCAACCTGCACGGGTGCATAGAGCGAGAATCATGCAATATGTCCCTAGGTGACGCTGGTGAGAATAGCGTTTGAAATTTGTTCCACTCATGAAATAATTCGTGATAGAAATGTGGTATACATTCATCTTCATAGTTATTTGCTCTTGATCTTAATAAATCTACAAGTTTTGTCATTACAAAAAAAATTGTGAGCTAATACGTTCCATTTAAAATTATTTTGAGCAAGTAATCGTTTAATCCATGCCAATATCAATGAACTATTTTGTAATTTGAAGTTCAGAATCTTTAGTCCCCCATGCTCAATACTTAAATACATCACCTCATTTTTCACCTTGGGTGTCTTTTTATCCCAGATAAATTCATTTATTGTGTCTTAGATTCTTTTCTTTATATCTTCTGGGACTGGAATACAAGAACATTGGTACAGTATTTTGGATACAGCAAGATATTTTACAATCATATTTTTACCAATTAGTGATAGATTTCTCCATGACCATATTTTCAGTAATATACTTATCTCCCCCATTTTATTTTCAATATTCAGCCATTGCACGACTTCTGCATCTTCATCAAACCATATTCCCAAAGCTTTAAAGGTACCATGTGTCCAATTTACTTGTAAGTTGCCAAATGGAGTGTTAACTTTGGATCCTACCCATCTTGCTTCAGTTTTGGCTAAATTTACTTTTAAACCAGAGCAGTATGCAAAATCTTGTAATAGTTCAAGTACATCATGTGCTGATTTTTGTCACTGCAAAAAAAGTTGTATCATCAGCAAATTGGGCCATTTTAATATCAGTATCGTCAACATGAATACCTTATATTTTTGGGGTTTTTCTTACTGTTATTTCTAATAATTCAACACTGAGGATGAACAGCAGGGGAGACAGAGGACATCCCTGTCCCAACCCTCTTTCGTGTGCTTACTTCTTAGCTGCCACCAAACAGGAGGGTCCCCAACCTTTTGGGCTCCCAGCGCCTTAAGGTTTAGTGAATGGATGGGCCCAGGGCCCAACTGTTTGGGAATATTTGTGCCAGCTGTTCTAGAATATTAAGACACCTTCAGAATGTTTTGCTCCCCCCCCCTCCCCCCAACCTTAAGTTAAAAGATTGATCACAGGGTGACATGCACACGGCTATACAAATATTGCTTAGATCTGCCAGTTTTAAGTTTTCATAATTTTACATAATTTATTGTTAAACTTGCATCAGCAGATAGTAAACCAGTAAATTTGCAGATATGCTTTATACAGCTTAAAGTTCAATAGAACAGCAATAACATGAACAGTTGCTTAATTACTGGTGGTGTGAAATTATTGAATGTATTAAGTTTGAAAGGTAACAAGAAGGCATGGAAATTTTGTGCTGTTAATGTTTGTTACCACAATATCTCAGAAACGCTTGGACAGATTTTACTGAAATTGAATATACAAGTACTTCATGAGGCTAAAAAAAAAAACAGAGATGTTTTTCTGAATTGACTTTATACATCCCCAAATCTTGATGGTCAAAGTGAAGGTCAAGGACAATATAAGATTATGTGATGGCTTAATGTATGGATCTTCTGGTTAGTATGTGTATGATGATTCAAATTATTTTCTCTTCCCCCCCCCCCCCCGCCAAAAAAAAAAAAAAAAAAGAAGATATACTCAAGATTTAATGAACACCTTTTAAGGGTTTCTATCCATGCAAATGAAGTCAAAGTATTAGTAATAATGATGACTTCAACCTATAGCCACAGCATAGTAATACTGTATGTAATAATTATTAGCACCTGCCACCAGCCAAATGCAGGTCAGTCTTGCAGTGATCAAAATGAAGATTTTCAATCAAGTTGAAAAGACGTGTCACTTAGCTCATTTGTGAATTTTATTCATTTTGGCTAGTGAGTGAAAATCTAAATGAATATCAGGCGCTGCATTGGTACATTTAATATCTGTCTGACTGTCTGTCTGTCTGCCTGTCTGTCTGTCTGTCTGTCTGTATCTATCTATCTATCTAGTCATGGTCCAGTTCTGATAATTATGTGTCGGTTACATACAATATAGCAGTATATATATCCATTTTGCAAGCCAGACCTGCGCATTAATATTACAGTTACTAATAATTTAATCATGTATGCCTACATGTATAATAAAGAAATGAATAGGGCTTAATTGTACTTTCAGTTATGGAGTCGTAAATGAATTTCATGTTTGGCACACTCACAACTTTTACCAAATGGATGGTGTAAGACCTTGGGCATTGCTGTTTAATTGTCCCACTGCTCGTGTTCCCTTTGACCCTTAATTTTGTTACTGAAGCATAGATCATAAGAAAATTTATACAAGAATGAAAAAAAAGAAGGAATGAAGGAATACCCATATGCAAACATTATGTACACAACATTGTGTAAGTTCATTTTGTATTCTGTGGATGGTGATTACTGTTTAAACCAGGATATATATATATATGTGTGTGTACATACAACGGTACCTGCTGTATGTGGCCACCTCTTCTGCCAAGAAAAAGTGACCACATACAGCAGGTGACCTGTCACCACAAGTAAATTTTACAAAGAAATTGACTCCTATGTCCGAGCCTGGTGACCACAAAAAGCAATGTGGCTGCTCACTGCAGTGGTTGCATACAGCAGGTACTATTACTATATATATATATATATATATATATATATATATATATATATATATATAGACACATGTATAAATGTACATGGTAGCAATATTTGAATATTAGTCATTGTAAATTTAGAAACTACTCCCGAAGCCATGTGGCCATTGCTACAAAACTGCACAGGGACACTTCTATCAAGGAGTCTATAATGGGCCCCATTACAGACTCCTCGCTTCTATGGACTGCTAGATCTTAACTCATTCCATACTATGGTGACAGGCCATGGTCAATGGTTCTGGCACTGCCTGGCAAGTCATGCTGCAGCTGCCCTTACGGCAGCTGCAGCATGACTTGCCCGGCAGTGCCAGAACCACTGACTTAAGACTATAGGCATGTGGGTACTTGAATAAAAGCTCTTTTCATGAAGAATTTAATAATGCAGTTGTCGTTTTAAATTTAGTTAAATATACGGAAAAATCAGGGACCGGTTATGGAATGAGTTAATTTGTTCAACAGATGGCACTCCATTTTTTGATGTATTTTAAAAGAATTTTTGTGTATTTTAACTTGCTTTTTTTGACTTCTCAAAAAACCATATTACAGGGTGTTGAAACTGGGTGAAAAAATGCACCTTGAGCTTGAGGAAGGGTCAAAGAAAGTATATGAGGTGACATTGCGTTGGATACTTGATTTTTGACAAATTCTTCAATGCTGGTAGTTAGATTGATTAATGCATTCAATTCTGTTGATTACTGTGTAAGTCTATAGGTAACAGTATATTTCTATAATGGTAATTATTGACTTCTTCAAACTGTCAGCCAGACTCCGGGCAAACTTGGTAACCCGGCTGTAGATTTTCCGCAGAATATCTCGGACATCCAAGGTTTTCCGTGGAAAAACCTCGGACTTCCGCGGTTTTCCATGGAAAAATCTGCAGAGTTGAAAATTTTCCGCGGAACCGTTACAAACCTCGGAATGTGTCCTCGGAAGTATCTCGGAAAAGGCTTGGACATGCAGGACTTTGTTAAATTTTGGCTCGGAAGAGTTTGGACATGCAGGACTTTGATAAAATTTGGCTCGGAAAACTTCGGACATATAGGACTTGGGTAAAATTTGGCTTGGAAAACTTGCCACATTCAACACTTAGAAAATTTTCAGCTCAGACATAGGAACTTAAGAGATTTTTCAGCTTGAAAATTTGGACTTATAAAAATTACAACCCAGAAAAGCAGACTTAGAACATTTGCAGCTCCAATATACACATGTCAGTGAGAAGAAACAGAATAATACAGCTGTGTTTAACAATTCATTTCTATTTAATTTGTTTCTTTGTATGCTTTATTTTTGCTGATGAAAAGATATTTAGAACTTACATATTACATATTCATTGTAATATTTACAGGTGAGGTTGTATAAACAATACATTAACATGCCTCACCCCACTGAAATGTTAACCCTGGTACCATCGCTGACCATGGTACACAAAGGTTGGAGCTCTAGAATTGATGGTCAAGGTTGGCGGTGATCTTTGCAGTAAATCTTATGGCAATGGTGGGAAGTGGTGGGCAGTGGTCCTGGCAATAACCTTCCAGGCAATGGTCAGCAATGGTCTCATGGTTGAACCATGAGACCATTGCTATTTCTTAATTTCAAAGTTGGGATTTAATGTCTGACCCAATTAGCTATGAGCTCAAAATATGTAACACTATATTCGCTTGACAGTTTTATAACTATGGTCCTCAGTGTATTTGACCAGGAATCAGTTCTGTTTCAGTACCTCCAGGGGTGGTAATGTCTCCATAAAAAGGTTAAAAATTAGGAATCCAGGATGAAAATCATATGAATATATGTATCTGATTCCAAATAGCTTAATCTTGGAGAATCACCTTGTCATTCTCTAGCTCCCATTGTTTATTTTCACATTAAAACCAGACCCTGCAAGTTGCACTGTTAATGTATATCATGCCAACTTATGAGTAATGGAGCTTAAGATGACACATTCCTAGAACTGCAATACACATATTGCTACATGTATTTGTATGGCACACCCTGTTTAACTGTGGATTGTAATATCATGGTTGACCATAATTGATTATGTTTTGGTAAATACAAATTTTTAAAATCATTGGCTTTCTATGTATTCATCATATGTACACTTTACAAACAGGAAAGCACAAGTGTTAATTACAAGTCTCTAAGTGTAGAAATTCCATTGGAATTTATATTTTTCCAGTGAAATTTGGCTTATCTTAATAATAATAACAATGTACTCAAACCAACATTATGACGTCATTGTCATGGTCAAAAAATAATTAATTCTCACTTTCCTGTTAAAGATGCCATGAATAGTAAGTTAATCAAAGACATTTTTGTGACCAGACATTGTCACTTTGTTGACAACCAATAAACAAAAATAGCACGTTTGAATCATTAAACTCTTGATAAATAAGTCAAAATATTGTCACTTTATGGACATGGGGTGTTCTAAAAACATATACTTGGAATTTTAGCAGTTTACCAGACAATTTTTTTCTTTACAAATAAAAAATAAAATAAAATTAAATTAAATTAAAAAAACCCAGCATAAATCACATCCATTCCCCGGGTTTTGGTGATTATGTGGATTACGTTTGATCATGCTCATTGTGCCTAAATATATATGTAGCATCACCCAGTCAGAGCACAGGGATCAAGTTTCAACTGCCACTACCAGTCACCCTGACTCCTCCACTTAATACTGGTGGTTGATTGGCTTAGAGGGCCTGCCTGGTGGTCAGCCTCAGATTTAAAATAGCTATGGCGGGCTCATTGTCAAGTACGTGTGTTACAAGGCAGCATCTTGGGAAGATAATCATGGCTACAAGGACATTATAGCATACTGGCAGGCATGTGGATAGCTTAAGCTCAAACCTCAGCTCCAAGTGGTATACATGGTGTAGTCTGAAATTTGTCCAGCTACCAACAGCAACTTGAGTGCAGGACTCTCATACAAAGAGACAGACCCACATGGGCTGTGGTGATAACACAAAGGACTACTTTGGCATCATTGATGGCACAAGACACCCAAGTACCCGGTAAGTATAAATTTAAGCAGACCCCGTAATGTTCATGAATATTATTCAGTTTGTGGGGAGTGGATCACAAAGAATTCAACTTTCACAGTATATGACCCTCCATTGTATTGTGAGCTGGGATCTGTACAGTCTCTAAAACCCTCTTCATGGTCAGCCATATTTAGCACACCCAGACCATAGCGGGCCTGGCTGTAACTAATTAGAGCCCAGCAGATATACAAAGCTACATGTATGTTGATAAACATTATGAGATGCCTGTACTGAGCTGCCAGATATATATATATACAAATTAACATGCATCAACATCTTTCACTTCCATGATTGAAGAAATTAAATATTGTAGTGAATATCAATTGAGTAGGCAACTGTTTACTTGAATATTGGTATTAATAGAAAGGACCACTTGCCACTAAAATAAACAGTGTAATGTGTTCAAAGTACATTTCCACTGACATTCCAATGAAATGTCAGTTCAAGTGAAATACCACTGGTACATGTATTTCAGTGCCCACATATGCCACTGGTATTCCAGTCGAATGCCATTGGTATTGTAGTGGAATGCCACTGGTGAAGTGTCACTAGTATTCCAATGGAAATATTCAACAATATTGGAGTGGAATTTCAATGAATTTCATTGAAAATCCACTAAAATTCCATTGAAATGCCACTCTATTAATATAGTGGAAACCCAGTGGTATTCCAGTGGAATTCCACAACAAATGGAGGGAAGCAAAAAAAAAGAGAGAAAAAAAAAAAAGAAAAAAAAGAAGTGGTTTTGATGATCTATCCAAGTTGGATATTATATTTGGTAAGTAAAGTTCCACTTGAATGCAGGTCCTGAACTGTAACAGGTACATATCACCTGATTGTAGATTCAGCCTCTTAGTCCAGCTTTTCCAGAAGAGATGTCATTGTCACCCGCGAAGTTTTCCTGGCTTATACCCAGTCCATCTGATGTGGTCTTTATTGTGAATATATGACATGACATTTTTGTCCAAACTTTACATCTAGCATGTTGAAGTTGCCAAAGGCCAAGGTTAAAATGCAATTTTGAACCTTGTGGAAATTACAAATAACCAAACTATTTCATTGTATTCTATTTTTATTTCTGTAAAGTAATTTACTGTTTCTGCCTTTTATTGTGTGACTGCTTACATAAAGATATTTATAACATGTAATCTGGGCCTGCAATTTTCCTTAGAGAAGCATATAAAAAAGAATATCTTGAAAATGAAAAGTTTTCTAATTTGAAAATGTAAGTTTGTTGCGGTAATTTTGTTTTAAAAAATTATAGTGCTGGACCAGGGTCAAGTTTGTAGGGGTAATTTTGTTTAAAAAAAAAAAAAAAGAGAAAATAATGAGCATAACCAGGGTCATTGCATATTGTATCGGTCAAGTTACTGTAAGACTTTTAAAACATGTATGTAAAATACGGAAGCATGGAAAAGTCTGCACATCCATGAGTGGTCAATTTATTTTGTATAAATACTCAGGCAGTGAAATGTATTTTAAATTGTCAATCAAAACCCATATATACAATGAACTTTGAAAAATCATGAACCATTCTGCATATAGTGAGGTAAAAAGAGGAACCTTTAGCAACATATTTAAACCAAACTTTTTGACAATATGTAAATGTTACGTTTTAAACATTTCATTTTCCTGTGCCCTTAAAATTTGTTTTCTATTTTCCAGAACTGGTACATGAAACATACCCTAACACCACAAATGGGGACATCAAGAGCAAGTTGCTAGTAGTTGTGAGACCATCCACTCAATAGCAAGCAGCTGCAACCTAGGATAATGAATCTGAATCTTGAACTCTGGACTGTACGATATTTATGGCCCTCCGTTGAAGGGGGGCGAAAAGTAAACACTTTTTCTAACATAATGGTCAAACTGTGTATTTTACCAAAATACATATGCATTATTAAACAATAGTTCTGTCTTCTTGTTTTTTATTCATTATTCTTTTAGAAGAAAAGTAATGGTGAAATGGAGGCTTTCTACAACATTTTCTCTTATTGGTCATGTGGTTATTAAAAAAAAACTTTTGCATTGTGTGCACTGTTCTACTCTTGTTCATTTTGCTGTTTTTTTAGAAAGGCTGTTGTATTCATCTGGCTGAGTGCCTGCATCTGCTCTGAACACATTTCTTGGTATAAGTTGCAACCAAGTTCAGTGATATTTACTCCACACAGAGAGGTCTGCATCTGAAAAAGCAGGCAAGGGCGACCTGTCTCCTACTAGGACCTCATGCCCATCGAAGCCACCTGCGACAAAGTCCGAAGTGCATGTCCGAGGTACCTCGGACAAGGTCCGAGGTGTATGTCCGAGCCACCTCGGACATCAATGTCCGAGAAATACTACGGATAACTTCCAAGCAGCACCCGCACTGTCCGAGGAATACCTCGGACAAACTGTAAGACCTGCTCGGAATATACTCGGAATACATAAAGAATCTCGGACATTGTACGAGGAAAACCTCGGACATGTGTACGAGGAAAACCTCGGACATGTGTACGAGGAAAACCTCGGACATGTGTACGAGGAAAACCTCGGACATTGTATGAGGACTGCCAAAACTACACCCTTACTCCTTTTTGTACCATTTTCATGTTAGAGTTTTACCTCGGAAAATGGCGTTCCAATACTCCGAGGTTTTTTTCCTCGGACATTTTCCTTGGAATTCCACGGAAAATGTACAGATAGGAAGGATGCACTGGGGGTGGGATGGGGGGGGGGACGGAATATTCGCATTTTTGACAAAACTGGGTATGTGTCCCTCTGAAGGCCCCTCCTTTCAGCAAAATTTCCCTAACAGAGGTCCAGTATTTTGCCAAAAAATCCCCCAAAAGGTAATTATTCTCTTTTATGGCCCAAAATTTGGGACAATTTCCCAATTTAGGTCAAAATTTTCTTCCGGTAGTACTTTTCACACCAAATTCAGGACCATATTTTCTACTATGTGGGTAAAAAAAATCCCTAACAAAGGTATCGTTTTTGTGAAAAAAGTGCCCTAACAAAGGAATTTTTTTTTGAAAGGTCAAGCCACACACCCCACCAAAAGTGTGGGAAAGTGCGCTTGGTCGGGATGTACTTTAGGTGGTTCTCTGCCAAATGTGTTTAAATAGTCACACTCCAGTGATTTTCATTACTATTTATTAATATTATTAAACACCAATAGGAAAGTGCCTATGGGCTTTCTTTTGGTGGGTCTTTATTATGTCATTGAGTGACATTGAGAGGTCAACTGACAGAGTGGCTAATATCTTAACAGTGATGGCCATGGTTAGTGTTAAATACTAATGGGAAAGTACCTGTGGGGTTTCCTTTGATGTTTGTAATTTTGACCTTGAGTGGCCTTGACAGGTCCAGCTGACATATTGGTATATATCATGGTAATAGTGGATCATGTTTCATTTGAGAAATGATTACTTCCGAACTGTGTGCGAAGACTTATATATGGCAAAAGGTGATGATGATCTTAAACAAAGGTGCTTTGGTATTATTTCAAAGGTCACAGGGCAACTTTTAAATTAAAATTCCTTACATCCAAAGTCAGCTCAGCTCATGACTGGCCAGCACCGACAAACATTAGTTAGAATGCGTCTATACAGGCTCTGTCAATGTTGTTAATTTTGATCTTGAGTGACCTTGAAAGGTTAAACTGGCTCATTGGCATGTGTTTTGGGACTGATGAATCCTATACCAATGTTCAGTACTGAAGATAGTAGGAAAATGCCTACTGTATGGGGCTTGTTTCGGTGTTATTTCCACCTTGAATGACCTTGGAAAATCAAACAGACACATTGGCTAAAGTCATGGTAATACTGGATTCTGTCAATTTACATTTAAAAGTTAATGACTCCTGAACCATGTGAGTGGTGACTTTGATAGTGCAACCTGTGTTGATGGTTGTAAACAAAGGTGTCCGTGATATGATTTTGAAAGTCACAGGACTATATCAGTCTGTGCATTTAAGGTCAGCTGAGCACAGGTATGTCATAATCCTCTTGTTCTCCTAGTGGCGTGGTACCAACAGGTTTTTACACTAAAGATTAAAACTTTCCCGCTTAAATCACCAAAAGTGCCAAGATGTTAATGATTGTTAGCTTTGATGTGTTTAATTAAAATTCCATGTCAATATAAAACATTTTGGTGACAATAATAGTACCCAAGACTATACCCCAGGTCAATAACTTTCCTTGGTACAGCCACCCTTGCAAAGGAAAGCTATTGACTCAGTTTATTCTGACTTGCAGTAACTTTCCCCTCTTTCTAAAGTGGAGGACACTTTGTCTGCAATAAAACAGAGAGGTATGAACAAATTCTTGGGATGACAGGGAAAGGCACAGTTAGATAATAATTCAGCAATGTTGATGGTGCCAGAGACATTGCTATATAGGCTTTGCAGCTTGTCTGTGTGATGCATGTAGGACGGATTTCTGATTGAAAACATTGAATTCCTCAATGGCATCCTATTAACTGTGTGCAATTTTTAGTTAGCTCGGTAACTCTCTGTTACAGCAGCCACATGGAAACGTAAAAGGACGTGTCGAGATGGCTGCCCTCAGACAGTGAGGAACTCCAGCAAGTCCATAAAACTGTTTACTTGGCCTGTATTAAAGCCACCAAGCTGGGGCAGGACTTCAGCATGGGTTCTGGTAAGTAGACTTTTTCTTGTTTTAAACCCGTCACCCCCCCCCCCCCCCCCCGCATCCCCTCCTTAGATGGACCAAAGCATGCTGCAAGTAAAGTGTCATGTGCGTCAATACCTCCGGAGCCTCAAATTATGGGGTGTTGTCATTGTCATGTCTGTGTGTGCGTGTGTCTGCCCATTACCCTTGCAGACGCAACAACTTTTGAATGAATTTAGCCCTTTCCCCCTTGAATTGACTCTTGAGTCAACAACTTTCCTTGGCAGAAAGTTGTTGACCTGGGGCATGTGATCTTGATAGGGCTTATCTACAATTCTCAGTCAAAACAGTTTTTCATTGAGCACTGTTGAAATTACTTGAAAAGACTGAAGCAGATGACATTTGACCACTAGCTGGTTCGAAGAGTGAAAGGGTTAAGGACTACAGTCAAGAAACTTGTACTCCAGTAGCATCTGGTAGGAAGCCATGCTGAGTTTGACATTCAGCAACCTTGACCTGCCTCCCAGCTCACCAAGGTCATCATGTTTTACCCTTGAAGAGACTATAATTTCATTTATGTAGGTGTGTGTGTGTGTCACTTTTCAAGTGTCCTTGTGTTGGTTTAAAAGTAAAATACGTACAGTAAATATGAAACATGCTTTTAATGAAATGTGTGTACAGGACATGCAGAAGTTAACAGTTATAGATAACAGCTTCACCAAGACGAAATTGTGCCCCACATCTTGACTTGAGAGCCTGGAGACTGTGTATAAATGTGCATGCACGAAGTTTGCAGGGAAACTTGTCCAAGGGAACTTCAATCATAAGCACACAGGTGCATACTTTTGGGGAAATGGGTAGGTGAATGGAGTTTCCTGCAGAATTCTCAAGAGGATGCGTCATTCATGCACACTTGTGTCACCCCATGCAAGTCGAACCGTGAGTAGAGCTCTCCAGTGCACCTGCTCCGTGCACCTTTCACTCTGCAAATATATTTAAATTGGGCTTAAAATTGTATAGAAAGTATTTCAAGAGATGAAAAGGCCACCTTGTGCAAGATATGTACATGTACCTGCCTCTGCAGCGTCTTTCATCGACACAATTCTGTGTGTCCATAAGAACTTTGTGCTTGGCCACTCAACGGCATCCAAGTCATGATGATGTTTCTGCTGTATTGTAACCTCATACCAAATGCCTTGTACACGATCCTGACTGGCACTTTTTGTCCCTCCATGTCAACCTAAATTACCTCACACAGACAGACAGACACACCCTCTGCTCAGGGAACACGGACTTGATGTTGCATACACATTGCAACTCATTCAACATCATAAACCTAAATTATTAAATAAATAAAGTATTGTAGGTCAAAAGGTGTGAACTGAAGACTATTTATTAAAGTGCCGGCCATCTTGGCATCCAGTGTTGAAGATCTGTTAATTAACCTTTAAGCTTTTTAAAGACTATTAATAAGGCTCAACACAAAGATACAACATATATATATATATTTATATATATTGTGGTTACCTTAAAATAAGAAAAAAACTGGATACACCAGTTGTGCACTACTGAACCGATGGGCCTCACTCAATGTGTATGGGTAGGTCGACTCACTTCCCAAGTCTTATGCTAAGATTTTATATTCTTAGTCTGTCTACCATCACATAAGTTAAACCTCCAGTCAACCTTCAATGAAGTTAACTTAGGGACACTGCTCATAAGCTTCTTTGGCCTTCATTTTGATACATAAGATACATTCCTTTCCTGACTAGTCTTGTACTGTTGTAGGGAATAGTGTTTTCCATTTCAAGGCTAAATCAGGCATAGCAGGGAGATTCTGACCTGTGTCTCTGATAACCAAGGACTGGTTACCCCTCGTGAAGTCCTCATATTTATTACAAGGCACACCAACCCGTCAATTCGGATGGTTGACTGGTAGTTCAGTTTGCATCGTAATGTACGACCGTTTATGACGTTCAGCTAATGTTGTTAGCAATGTTGGTGTTTTTATATAACTTAAAATAAAGTTTGACTCAATTGCAATTCTTTTGATTATCTGCTGATGTGAAATGGGGGAATAAAGTGAAGTTACCAGTTAAACAAAATCAGCTCTTAATGCCCAGGTGCTTGAGCTTAACCCATGTGGGGAGCCTTCCCAAATTTCATCATCAAAAATAACATTTTTGGCCCAACCAAAAGCAACATTTTTTTTTCAACCCCCCCCCCCCCCCAAACATAACAAATAACATGTTGACAAAACTTCTAAAGAAGCAACATTTCTTTGCCCTCTTACCTAGCTATTCCAAAGTAGGATCACTAAGTAACTTCTATACCAAAATGAAATGTTTACTTGATGAACTTTTCAAATATTATCAGGGTTTGTCTGCATTCATGTAGTTCATAGGATCTCCAGCACGGATTGTCTGCGGTATGAAAAAATCAAACTTGAGTTGTGCTTAAGTACAGAGAAGTAACATTTTCACACTGTTTCATTGCTGTTATGAACTTATTTAAAACCAATCCAATAATACAAGACTCAAGGCTAACAAACACAGATATCTCGCTATTTTCACTAATCATCTGTAACTTAAACTGACTTTTGATAAGAAATATGGTTCTGAATTACATAAAACTGCCATTAGGATAAGGGCATCATTATTAAGTAGTCTGATTCTCATATCCTCACTGACTCTAAATTTTGCTTCGGACCCAGCACTTCAAAAATATTTGTAAAAATTTCTAATGACCTACATTTTGGGTGTCATCACCAGAGAAAAAAAAAACGGCCAAACCTGAGTATGAGAAGATTTAAATATATTTTTGAAAAAAAAAATAAAGCAGGAATATTTGTGTGTTCCCACCAGTGACCTTTTTTCTGCTGCTCTTCCATATTGACCTCTGGACATGAGAAACAGATAGTAATGATGTCCTTAAAAGTGAAGCTGGTGGACTACACAGTGTGATAATGAGTGTTTACAGGATAATACATATATATGCAACTTTCAAGAGGTTGAGACATTTTTTGTTTTGATAAATGTATGAACAGCCATATATATATATATATATATATATATATATATATATATATATATATATATATATATATATATATATATATATATATATATATATATATATATATATATATATATATATATATATATATATATATATATATATATATATATGCATGAGAACATATCTTGCATCCATGGTTGGCTGGTACCATTACAAATATTGAAAGGAACTATTTGTCAGCAGAACCCAAAGTGTGGTAGACCAGGGGACAATTTTTTTTTAAAGTAAGCCTTGTGAAAACTAGCTTAATTTGTATGATGCCAGTTGATGTCTACCATAATAATGAAGTTCAAGGTGCATGTTTATTGAATGGGTCTATTTGCCACAAATTTTAATTTGCTGTGTTCGATACACTTCTACCAAGCAACCAACAAGTGCAGGTGAAACCATCTATCATATGTTTTTGTGACCGTGGAATGGCTGGGTCTCGAACTGGCAACCTTCGGCACCAATCACCTAGCCGCAAACGGGAAACGCACATCCCAACTGTACCAAATCCCCTGATTCCTAACAAAGAGTGGTTCAGTGGAGGCAGGTGTGTGTGAATGCCATAATCAACACTAGGTGATAAACAAAGTCACCTCATTGGTCGGTGGTTGGCAGCAGGATATGGTGTCATGTAATATGATGTGTATGGTGTGCAGGTGGCTCCATCTGTAGGTGACATATGCTATTGTCATGTTGTGATTATAATTTTTTTTGTCATGGTATCAGTCTCATAGGGTGGCTTACTTCGTATTCTTTCCTCGTGTGCAATTAAATGCCAATGGATTAATCTGTAAAGTTAAAAAATGTGGATGTTTAACTGAGTGACTGAGCATGGCCAAGGAGGAACAAGATAAGGATGTTATGATTTGGGAAAGTGGGGAGCAAACTGAGAAGGGTTATAATTTCTCTCTCTCTCTCTCTCTCTCTCTCTCTCTCTCTCTCTCTCTCTCTTTGTCTCTCTCTCTCTCTGTCTCTCTCTCTCTCTGTCTCTCTCTCTCTCTCTCTCTCTCTCTCTCTCTCTCTCTCTCTCTCTCTGGTGGTACATATACTGTACTTTCTTCTCAGTCAAAGGGAAAATGTTGGTATTCCTCTGCACCATTTGACTGTTCCTGCATTGAATAAAGACTGAAACAACAGCATTCCTTGGCATGTGTTGGACACTAACCCATGCCAAGGAAAGCTGTTGACCTGGGGCATGTGATCTTGACAGGTTTCATCTACAAAAGTCTACAATTCTCAGTTTAAGGGGGAAAGGGTTCAATCTTGTTATTGATCAGGAGAGTGACCTCAAAAGCAGTTCTAACAATGAAATGGAGGCACAGGTCAGGGAAGGCTGAAAGCACAGGCCAAGGGCTTCTTTTTTGTTTTTGTTTTTGTTTTTGTTTTGTGGGTTTTTAGTGGTGGTGGTGGTGGGGGGGGGTTATTTGTTTGTTTGTTTGTTTGTTTTTTGTATTTTGTTTTTGTTTACTATTGTACCAAAGGAGGATCTGGATGCCTGGTATCTCAGGTTTGGTAGGAATTCATTTTTTCCTATAAGGGCCACGCAGAGTAATATGCTGTTTGACGGGACTGCACTTTGAACTGATGCATGTGCAGATCTCTACATGTATATGCCTGGTGTTTGACGTCCCATCATTATAAGACATACAGCTATAAGAAGCCAGTTCAACTTAAGTGCAAAGGATCATGACATACAGTGACGTCGTGCAGATGACACTGACTAGCCACATTACCTTACCTTATATTAAACAGGCCTCGCGCCAATTATTCCATTAATTATAACTTGCACGGCTGTAGGATTGTGGCTGATGAACCCAAGGTTGGACGTAACACGCATTGCACAAAACCACCACAGCACACATGCTGGCTTTTCTGTCCTTGTCCTGTACGTATTTCATTAGTATATAATGCAGTCTATCAAAACCTTGTGCACCTTTTAGCGTGGAAGGCATGGACCGCGGTGGGGGAGTCATTACTGACCTGTCCAGGTGTTTATGTAATGCCATATTGTAATGATCAATATGTTATTGCACAGTAGTAAGCCAATACCATTGTAAGTACCAGTACATGTATTTGTGGTGTCTAACCTTTCAGGATTTATATTCTTAAGACTAAAAAAATTGGCAGAGGTCTGCATTTTAACCAAATCAGGTTTTTCTCCAGTTTTTTGTCAAGCTTGCATGGTCAACCAAAATTGAATAAAAAAACTGACCATAAACTGGGCCAAAACTGGGTTAAAACTGGCCTTTGAATCTGTGCAAAATCTGGTGAAAATCTGATGCTAAACTGGCCAAAAAACTTGCATTAAACTGGTAAAAAGCTGAGAGAAAACTTAACAAAAACTGGTGGAGAAGGATATTTTGTAAGGGTAATACCATTGTGAGTGCCAGTACATGCATGTATTTGTGGTGTCTATTAGGATTTATACTCTTCAGACTTCAGCTGGGAACATGTAAAATCAGGTCAACTGAGCACAAATTGTTCTTGTACCCTTTGTGTTTTACTACTGTCTCAAATATTTACCGCATTCATCATGTTCATTCTGGTAAGTACACAGTGCCCTTAGGAAAAGTAAACTACATGATATGGCTGAAAAACAAGCAATTATTTGGCTTCTTCTTAATGAAAGGAAAATGGAGATATATG
This sequence comes from Hermodice carunculata, assembly GCA_964020975.1. Classification (NCBI taxonomy): domain Eukaryota; kingdom Metazoa; phylum Annelida; class Polychaeta; order Eunicida; family Amphinomidae; genus Hermodice; species Hermodice carunculata. Next base: position 354,126 of record CAXHWN010001018.1, on the reverse strand, counting down.
CCATTAATAATTATAATATAAGCTTATTATAATTAGGTAAGCAGCAGTAATCTCATTGGTCCACAGCCGAATAGCAAACGTGCACTATTTTGCCATAGTACATGTCAATAGTACACAATGAGCAGTTCAGTGTTTTGCCACCAGGGGGTGTGGACAACTCATGAAGCTAAAATTCCATATGTTGTTATCAAAGTATAGACACATGGATTCTGCCGCTATAATTGTTAGTTATTTAATAGTTCAATTAAAGTATTTATCAAATGTTAGACCTGTCTATGTTTGATGGTTTCACACTCTTTGCTTATATTATAAAAAAAATATTGCATGGTTACCATGTGCTATTGCAGATCATCAGTCCTCGGGGAGCAATAGCACATGGCAACCATGCAATATTTATATAATAAAAGGACTGTGTGAAAATGGATTGATTTGACAAGTTGTGAGAACATAAGATTGAAACAGACTTTTTTCTTTATATCTGTGGTGTGGGTAAATTAAAGCGAAGCATAAGTTGACCTGCCGTCAGAGTCCACATCCACATAAAAAAGTAGCAGAATTTTTTTTAAATGTACGTACAGTGGTACCTGTCTTGAGAGACCTCTCCGATGAGAGACCGCATATCTTTTTAACACCACTCTCTCAGAACACTGTGCTATCTTTTCCATGTTATTATACCACTAATGAAAGACCCACCTGTTTTGAGAGACCACATTTTGACCTGCCCTAGGGGCAGTCTCTCAAGACAGGAACCACTGTATTTTAAGAAGATACATAATACTTGTCTGTTTGAGGATCGTGTTTCAACAGCTAATGTAGAGAATCTCTGTCACTGCTAGGTAATGTCAATGCAGAAAGCTTTGTCACACATACTGCGAAAGAGAAAACAACCTGATGAAATCTGAGGTTTGCCTGAACACATGTAGCGTGCGTCTGTCACAGTGTTGATAATGGCCAATGTACCTTGCACATGCCAAGGGCTATCTGTGGACCACATGGTGACTTCACATCACCGGCATCAGCTAGTATTACATTGTCTTCATTTCTTCCTCTAACGTTAACCTTTGAGTGCCTAGAAAAGTATGAATTTGTTATCCCTATAATCTAGATTAGATACACTGTTGTTTTAAAAGTTTCAAATTTTCAATCCCGTTTTGCTAATCATATGGCAAATTTGAAGGCCCTGGTTCAAACCCTGTGGGAAAACACCTTTCTGTCTCATGTTTCACTCTGAAGCAAAATGTTTTGTCTCGATCATCTCTAGACATATTTTATTTTTCTGTGTAGGACCATAAAACTGCTAGCTATCACTTTAATTTGTAATTCAGGCTTTTGTGTGAGCATCCAGGTGCATTTCTGTGCGAACAAAGGTTGTCAGGGCAACCTTAAATTTTGATTCCTATTTCAGATGGCATGGCTAAAAAAATCAACGAGGAGATAGGAATTTGTGCATTTGTGTACAGCATAAGGAATTCGGGAAGCAATTTTGTCAGATTTTGAAAAACTGCCACTCAGATGTTGGGAAAACCACCCAAATGAAAAATATATCCACAATTTCGTTATGGTTCAGCCGTCTGAAGTATCAGAAAAATTGATAGAGCAAGCAAGTCATTTGACTTTATCAGGAAGCATACTTTTGTGCCCCAATACTCCTATGACCTTTTCTGGCCGCCAGGCAGGCTATATCTTCAACAAGAATATTTCTAAGGTTGGTCTACGTTTGAACTCAAAAGTGGCCTAATGTTAATACATCTCTCTGCATACAACCTTTTACCATATTCTCCCTTTTAAGTGCCCCCACCCTATTAGGTACCCCCCTCCCAATTTTTCTGGCAGAAAGGTTTGAAGTATTAGAAAATTGTATATATTTTATGATCATTTACTTGTTAATAGACCTAAAATGTTGCAAATTTACGTCTACAATTGGTGTACACCTCACTTAAATTTCCATAGCACCCAAGGCCCTTAAAAAGGGAGAGTATAGTAATCCTTTCTCCTTAAACTCACCAGAACTAGCTGGAGGTCAAAGGTCATGTGCTGCAATGCTTTGGACAAACCTGCAAGTTATGAAAAACAATTTGAGATTTTTTATTGAGACCTGCAGCCATGGTAATACATCCCAAGTCAAAAGCTTTCCTTTGTTGTACGGGTCAGGTGCTTCCAGGAAAGTTGTTGACTCAGCCTTACAGGCAGTTCTAATTCAAGGGGAAAGCATTGGTGTCTTCAACTGACCATTTCCCCCTGAAATTGAGACTGAGTCAACATCTTTCCTTGGCATGGGTTGGGCACCAAGTTCCCAACCCATGTCGGGGAAAGCTGTTGACCTTGGGCATGTGATCTTGATAGGTCTTATCTACAATTCTCCATCAGATTGTTTTTCATTACTGTTGAAATTACATGTAGTTTAAAACACTGCAGCAGAAGGCATTTGACCAGCAGCCAGTTTTTGCCAGCTTAAGGGGGAAAGGGTTAGACACTGTTTTGCTTTGGCAGTGGTCATTGTCTTTTGGGGGGCTGGGGGGGGGGTTAGCAGGAAGTTCAGTCTCACATTCAGCTTGGAAAAGAGCACGGTGTCCAATGAACTTTTTGTAATTAAATGTGTGCTCATTGTTGGCCTGAGGTGAATATGTATCTAATACTAAGGTTCAGTGTCCGAATACATGGTGTTATTTTATAGGATGTATTGTGTTTTGATGAAATATATGATGAAATGTAGATTCTTTGCGCAGTCAACTTTTTATTGTATTTGTGTCTTTTCATCCAGAACCACTTCCTGGTAGTCATAACCCTGTTCCATAGTCCAAACTCCCAAGATCTACACTCCATAAGCTAACCTGTCACTGTCTAACCTGTATACACATGGAAGTACTATTATATAATTTTTAACCTTATGTTATTCATGTACTAAAATGTACGCAAGGAGGAAGAGATTTCCACATACATGTGTAGACTTCTCTTTACACACACACACACACACACATATATATATCTATATATATATATATATATATATATATATATATATATATATATATATATATATATATATATATATATATATATATACTTGTACATAAGTACATACATACATACATGCATACACACACACATACATACATACATACATACATACATACATACATGCATACACACACACACATACATACATACATACATACATACATACATACATACATACATGAAAATAAAGTGTTAAATTATTTCATGGCAGGTAAAAAGCCTGTAAAAACCACACCCAGAACTTTACAACTAGAATAGAATTGTGAGTTCAGGAATACTTTTGCCAAGTACAACCCAGGTCATCACAACAAAGGTGATATTACATTTGATACCTGTCTTTTTTTTCCGTGTCTGGAAAAAAGTTAAAACCAAAATAACTGCAGCAGCCCTGGTTCGTGTTTTCAAGTCTAAAAACTTCAAAAGATCAATTATTATTATTATTATTTAAAATTTTTTTTTTTTTTTAATGTCAGAAAATACCTGCATAGGTATGTTGGCCATAATCCTAGAAAGCGAAGGCTTAATGGACGGCCATTCTGCCTGGTGCTCAGAGGGCTACGTTTTTCAGTGATGGTAATTGTGTCTCAACAAGGCGGTGATGACAAGGCTCACTGTGATCCATTGATCAGTGCCTGGGATTGCATTAGCCAGGGAGGAGACGGGCCACTGTGTTGTCACAGGGATGTACCAATCGACAGCAAACTGCGGGCAGAATTGAGGGGATGTGTTGGCCAAGGATTGAGTTGGGTCATTGCCTGTGTGTCTGTACCACCGGCTGCCGTTGGCGACAACCAGTAAAATAAAAGTGAAAAAGTGTAAATAAACAAAGCACCCCGGTGTACCCTCTCTTGATAATAGTCCCAATAATCTCCCCTCGGACAGCCAGCTGCAATGAGTTTACAGTACAGGGACTGGGTTATTGGTTATTAATCCCCACTGGCTATGATTAGGCAGGAGAACATGACCAGTGTATGGCAGCATTTGAGTGTTCACATGTACACGTCAGTCTGGATTGGTTCCTGATTTTCTCATATGTTTGGCCTTAACTGCGCCACTTTAATTAATCTTGTTAATGCCAAGTGCGCTGATCTGGATGTCAAGGGATATTTTATATGTGGCAAATCTGGTCGAGCGGCACGTGCTCTCCAGGCCATGTCCCATGAAAGACTGTGTATCTTTTTAAGACGGCCCTTTCATGATACCACAGTCTACCTCTCTAATAGATTTTAAATTCCCTGCTTTTTAAGACCACTTGTAATGTGAGACAACTTTTTGAAGGCAGTAAGGATGGTCTGTAGAGGCAGGTGGTGGGTTGGTAATATTTCTGGGCTGTCAATAACGGGTAGTCCAAGACTTCAGGAAAATTACGCGTCGGTGTACTAGGCTTGCGCCAGAGCTGCCGGGCAATATGGATTGGTGAGCTATAGAAGACGGCGCAAATGGCGGACAACTCTACAGCCCAATTACCTGCTCTGGCTTCACGTCCTGGTGATGTATAGAGCATCTGCTGAACGCAGTCCAAACTGAGCTGTTGGCAGTTAGTGAAAGGAGCGAAGTGAACAGCTACAAAACCCATGGGGGCCACTTAGAAATGGGAACAAGTTTGTATGAAGCTGGAAACATTAAATCAATGAAGACATGGATCCGTTGTGGATAACAGCATGGCAAATTTCATCAGGTTTCTGACGAGAATAAAGATTGAACGAACTCTCAAAGTGTGCTTCAGCTGACATGTCAGCCAGTCATTGGTCCTGATCGAAGGTTGCTGGTTCAAGACCCAACCATTCCCTGGTCACAAAACAGACATTTTCAGTGCTCCTTTGATGCAGGTGCACTTAAATGGGTACAGTCCCCGATCGTACTGGATTGAACACAATGTACTGGGCTGTGTTGATTACGGCATTCACGTATACATGCCTCCATTAAACCATTCTCTCTTTTTTTTTCTTTTTTTTTTTTTTTTTAGGAATGGGGATTTCGCGCATTTGGTGTGTGCATTACCCATTTCCAGCTAGGTGATTTGGTGCTGAAGATAGCTGGTTTGAGACCCAGCCATTCCATGTAACTCCGAAGGTCACGTGACAATCTTAATGAATAAGTTTGTTGTTAGAAGTTACAAACTCAGTTACTCTTTGAGCCATGAAATTGAAATTGGTTGTGATGTAGGTGTTCTGTAAGAAGCAGATTGGAATTGCAGTTAGGTGAGCTTGGCATAGCTAAAGATGGTAAAGGTGACTTGATGAAATTTCATTTGAAGATGATAACTCGAGAATAATGTGAGTTGGGACTTTGATATTGCACACGATGATTGTCCTCAGTAAATGCCAAGTTAAAAATGCACATGAGTAACTTTGATATCATTCCAAAGCTCATAGGGCTACTGTTTAGGCCAAAGAAAGATAATTGTTCGTTTCCCCTAACCCGACAGACCCATCTGTAAACCCCCCTACTGACCCTCCCTTAACTTACTTGCAACCCCTCCAAAAATAAAAACGCCTCACTACCTAAATTGTGGAATATTCAACAAAGAAAACATACCGACCCATCCAAATTGTCAGACTAAAAAAAAAAATTATGCCCACCTACCTACCCCTAAAATGTGGTCCGTTAGGGGAAACACTTATATTTTTTTGGCCTTATTGGATTCAGTTTTCAGATCATATTTTGAGACCTGCATGATCGAGGATGCACAAGGTTATTATGTGCTTGCGGGACAAGGTGTCAGGTCAACTGAATTGAATTTCCAAGGTCATAGGGACATTTTGGTGAATTCTACTTTTCACTTGAGAACTCGAGAAGTCTTTGAGCAGAGAGTGTGATATTGTGCACACAGTGCTGAGTCTCAGTAAGACGCAGGCTTAAGATTCAGGATGGAATGATGTACAGTGTTTTCCCCAGATTATAACTTCAAAGGTGGCCCAGCTTTCATCTTCTCTTCACCACCTTTCACCTTTTTCCCCCCTTTTTTCCTTTCCATTAAAAAGTATGTTATTTTAGTAATATTTATGCAACATTTGGTCAATATCTGTCATGGAACAAGAAATTCTAGGTTGCCATCAGGTTCACCACCTTTCTGCTCTCCAAAGCTGGTGAAAACCCTGATGTAGGCCTAATTCTCAAGGTCACTGGGTCATTTTATTGTGTAATTGATAACTAGAACTCTTTGACATGAGACTTGGATACCATACATCATGATGGTCCTCCAAGGCCAAGTAGAGACTGCGCATGGGCAACCTTGACTTTTAGCTCCCAAGGTTACAGCATTACTTGAGTCTCTGCATGCCACACCAGCTTAACGCAGGACTATCACGGTCCTTTTTTCTTTCTATACATAAAACCTGTGCAGCGGTCTCTGCGAGTATACATTTGCAAATAACAGAATAAGTCGCCATCTGTGGAAAGATTCCAGATAAATACTTTCAGGCTTATATATACCAACTTCAAAAGAATTTTGTGCTGTACATGCATTTTGAAAAAATAAAAAAATGAAACCTCTTCAAGGGTGACAATCACAGCAGGAGTCAGTTATGGATTCCTTGATCCTTTGCCTGTGCTGTTACACCACCAAGTTGATAATCAAAATTGGGTTTGGCACCCAGTCATCAGCTGACAGTTGTTATATGTGCTATAAATACACTTAATTTTGCTGGATTTTTATTTTCATGTATTTTGCTGATTGCACAAAACTGTGAAAATATACAGAAAATAAAGTACTTTACCACAGGTTTAATTGGAACTTTGTCCATAATAGTGAAATTGAAACTGCTGTTAAATCTCTGGAATCCAAAAACTTCACAATTTTGTACATGTATAAGTGAAAATAAGTATTTTTACAGGATTTCAGTCTGTTCCATGCATGGCTTTTCAAGCAAAACACCAGATGCATACAACATATATGTAAGTTGGCATAATTACCAAGCAGGGATTAATCTCCCATAGAGACAGGGGCCAAACAAAGGCCCCAACCTTTTTATTTTTCCAAAACAAACCTCGTTGCAGTTGTTTATCTTCCAAGTCCACAGAGTCCCTCAGAGAAAGTTGAACCACTTTGGTGTGGGTCATTTATGGAACATGTGACCTTAATATGCGGCATGTTACACCGTTCTGTTGAAAATTGTTGCCCTCTTCCGATCAGCTGTTTGGTGGGAACAATGTTACATGCTATGCTGTACCTACACATGTAATTGTCTTTGACAAATGGCTCCATAAATTCCATAATAATTGATTTTGTTTGTTTGTTTTTTTTCTTTGGGTGTGTGTGTGTGTGTGGTGGGGGGGGGGGGTGCTGCTGGGACTCCTTTGTCATTTCCTATTTTCCCTGATGGAGGATGGGTGGGTTGGGGCAGGAGGGTCATAAATACAGCTCCCATCTTGCAAAAATCAAGAGCACTAGTTATGCATAATGATATATACAGTGTTACCTGCTATATGTGGCCATCCCTTCTGCCAAGAAAAAGTGGCCACGTACAGCAGGTAACCTGTCACTGTAGGTAAATTTTACAAAGAAATTGACTCCTTTATCTGAGCGTATTGACCATAAAAAGCAATGCAGCTGCCGACGGCAGTGGATGCATACAGCAGGTACCACTATATAGGCCTAGACATAGTGAAAGCTGCAAATTAAGACAAACATCATGATAAAATTAGAATTTATGTAACTACTGAAGATATACACCTAGTATTTATGAAGCTTGTCTGCACTTACCCAGAGTACATTTTGACCTGGGCGTCATGTTTTAGGCATTGTACATTTTGACTGGGGCATGATTTGACTAGGGTACATTTTGTCTTGAAATCTTCCCCCAAGACCCCCATACATATAGCTTGGCTTCCTGCTCTTGGTGCTTGCCAGGAAAAAAAAACCCAAACCAGCACAATTTTCCCCAAATATTTTTTTTTAAATGATTCCAGGGTGAAATATGTAGATAAATCCCTGCTTAGGTCAGCATTTTGCAGTCTACTTTCTCGACGTCTCTCCATAAGAGCTGTGTTTTGCTGAGCAGGTCTAGGGCTCAAGTCAGTTGGACTCCCCATGAACAAGACATTTCAAGTATTCAGGTGATAAAAACCCCTCAATGGCCACAGGTTTCAGTCAGGTGCACAGTTCACCCTTTCCCCCTTGAATTAAGACTGAGTCAGCAGCTTTCCTCGGCATGGGTTGGGCTCTAAGTGCCCTGTGCCCAACCCATGCCTAGGAAAGCTGTTGACCTGAGTCATGTTGTCTCATCTTCAATTCTCAGTCAAACTGTTTTTCGTTGCTGTTGAAATCAGTTGAAAACGCTGAAGCAGACGACATTTGACAACCAGTCGGTTTTGGCCGGTTTAAGGGGGAAAGGGTTAAGACCTCCCTTTGACTTGCTGTACTTGTGTGGGCATGACCATGATAACGTGCATCATGTGTCACATCCTGAAATTCTAGCTTCATTGTATCAAGCTTGCAAGTGTTGCGTCCTTCAGGGTACAAACATATACGGCCTTATGATTGCTGTTTTATGCAATGCACCAGTGTCTGCATGGCCACCGCCTCATTGCAGAACTCGAGTTGAGTCACAGAGACACATGAGTGAACTTGGGGAGGGCAAATCGCTACTTCATGAAGTTGAGCCTGTGCATTTTTTTTTTTTTTTGCAAAGTCACAAGAAGATCTTTTGAAGCAAATGATATATTTTCATGGGATAAATCCAATTAGCATCAATGCCCTGGTGATCAAGATTCGTAATTTATTGCATTGCCTGCTGTGTATTTATCTTAGCATTTGGTCAGTATTAATAAAAACTGCTGTGGGGGGCAAATTTTTACCGTCCAACTTGTGGAAATGGGAGCTCAGGACTCTTGTGCAAGTCTCAAAAATTGAATGAATGGTCTAAGTTAAATCATGTCCACATTTCCCACTTAATATTGTCTTTTGAATTGACAAATATCTCAGGTCTCTATTTCATTCATCTTGAACAAAAAAATAAAAAATTAAAAATTTAATTAAAAACACCACAATACCACCACTACCCCCATGGTCAACAGTTTAGTCATTGACATGGTTGGCTTTGTACAGATGGTCATGAAAATAGATGTTGGGTGCAGGACGCTTAAAAGATTGTCTGAGCCTTAACCTGAGTGCTCTGAAAGCCAACTGATTTGCAGATAGCATCTTTGCGGTATTCTCCTTGCGCTTGCTGCATGCACTGCATGCTTATTGAGCTGGTGAGAGTCCTTTGTCCACTGGAGACCTCTCGTCTACTGTTACCAAGGACATACCTACGTCCCTGAGCTGTGACCCCCCCTGGTGCACAGTTAAAATGCTATGTTCAGACAGATGCTGGTAGCTATGTGCCTCATTGACTTATCTGTTTATCAGTGGCCAGTTTGTGTTCCCAAATTTTAAAGGGATGTCACACGCATTGCTGAATAGGCCTTGAAGAAACATTATACCCTTTGCCAGTTTATCCTGTTGAATGACTGCTTTACGGGTACGCCATTCTACAGAAGAACGTGTGCAATATGGACAATAATACTTCCATATGTATATAGGTTAGACAGTGACAAATTAGCTTATGGAGAGTAAAGAGTTCGGACTACAGAATAGGGTAATGACTACTAGGAAGTGGCTCTGGACAAAAAGACACAAATACAATAGTCCAAGTTTCATTTCCAGGTTTTATTCCATACAAGAGATTTGAACCTGAGTACATGTAGTTATAAAAGAAAAGTGACTTGGCTCAATTTATAGACCCTGTGACCATGAAAACAGGTGGAAGTCACCTGCACCAATACATGTAGGTGACACAGCAAGTCACAATGAAATGTTTCTACCGGTATTTGAAAATTGTACGTGTTTAGTAGACACTAAGCATAAAAACCCTAACAGATATTTGGAAAAACTACATGTAAAATGATCAAAATTTGGAAGAAAAGATTGAATGAGAAACGTTGAATACATGGTTTGTATTCTTAACCCCTCCCCCCCCAAACATGTTAAACCAGCCAAAACCGGCTGGTGGTCAAATGTCTGCTTCAGTGTTTTCAACTAATTTCAACAGTGATGAAAAACAGTGTGACTGAGAATTGTAAATGAGACCTATCAAGATCACATGCCCCAGATCAACAGCTTTCCTTGATATGGTTGGGCATCCAACCCTTGCCAAGGAAAGCTGTTGACTCAGTCCTAGGGGAAAAGAGTTAAGCCTTTCATCCCAGGTAACAGTGGTCTTTGGATGCTATGTCACAAATGTGTTGAATAAACTTACTTTGAAGTGTTGAAGTCCTAACTCTTTCAGTGCCAAATTTTGGACTGAGTCAACAGCCTTTCTCAGCGTGCATTGGGTGCAATGCATGCCGAGAAAAGCTGTTGACCTGGGATATTTTCTCTGGAACTAGAGGCATACTGGTGCTTAAATGAAAGTTCTTTTTACAAAGAATACAAAACTTGGATCCGAACGATAATACAGACTAGTTTGACTTAAGTAGATCAACTTTAGTCACGATCGATACTGAAAGAGTTAATTTTTGAAAGACCACCAGCTACACAGTCACTGTGGCTTGCTTCAAATTGTAAAACGTTGGGGTGCTCACATAGCACAATTAATGGTAGTTTAAATATAAATGTGTATGGGGAATTGTGATATTGCGGGTCTCGTGTAGAGGGGGCCAAATGTATCTTTGACCCCTCTAATGAAGTCCCTCCTGCCAAAGGCCACCGTTCCTGTAATCTGTTGTCAATTTGTCATACAAGAAGGGACTGCTTTCAAAATGGAAAATTTTTTGTGCAGGTGAAGTGTATTCATTGGATCTATCAGGGACATTTGAGCCTAAGAACCTTATTTTATGCTGCATTTTTGCTGTATTTTTTGCTGATGAGCAATAAAGCCTCAGCAAGAACTTTCTTCCATAGAGAGGCCACCCCTTCAAGATGGCCACTGTCCCTGGCAGTGGGCATGGTCATGGGGGGGGGGCACTGTATTATGCAAATGAATATGTACAGTCTATACATTATTGTATGCGTATATTACCCTCTTAGGACAGCCTCTTAACGGCCATATTTGTCAAGCTGTCCTGAAAAGCCACTAGGTATCTGTGTTATATTTTCCCTGGCGGAAGGAATGGACGCACCTGGCAAGTAGCACAGTAATTGGTTGACAGGTTAGTCTTGCCAGTATTATGTACAGCATTTGGCTCAAGGAAACTCGTCTGTCTATATTGCTCCACCGTGGACGTCTGTGGGAATTATCAGGGGAAATCACCAGAAAGTATCAGGAGCATGCCTACATTTCTTGGTCTTAGGCCTAATGAAATAAATGTTTTGTTTATTTTCATTTATTTTTTTGCAGAAAAAATGGGAAGGGCAGGAAATTTAGTTTTTAAATTTTTCTCCACTAAATCGTGCAAAAAGGCTTATTAACTCAAATTAACTCATTTATTTTAGCCAATCAATACAATGATGATTTCAATATTGAGATATATGTGCATAATGATATAAATTGATGTGGCTAGGGGGACTCCAATTAAGACAAATGCATGTCGCTATCAAAGGAGCCACCTTTAAGTCTTAAACATTTGAAACAACATAGATGGCAGTTACTAAAACAATAAATGTCGAAATAAACTTTAAAATATAATATAGTTTACACACACAACATTAACATCAAAGTATCAAGTGGTTCGGTATGACTTTGACCAAATAAAATAGAACTAGCAGGTCAGAAATTTAGGGCTGGTCGGTGATGATAAACAAAAATGTTTTGTTATGGGGCCTCAGTCTCACTTTGTAGAGCTTAAAGGATTGTCTCCCCATCAATCCATGTACGACTGTGTACCAACCAGCCAGCAAGAAAGCGGTGTTTCTGGTGCATGCCAGTAGGATCACATGTAATGTTCTTTAAATGATAAAGGAGATTGACTGAAAATTTATTACATAACTAAATACCTGTGAACTTGTCACCTACGTATGTAGGTGTGGTTGTCTGGTCATGTCCCCAAGCAAGAAACTAGATATCTCTGGTTTCAAGTGGTTGTGGAGAAAAAGCCTCCTCCTGCGCCAGTGTTCCCATGTATGCAACAGCCTTGATGCTGTAGATTCCATTGTAACCACATTAACCCTGAAAGTGCTAGTTGCGGCTCTAGTCCTTTTGTCATCACTGTTAAACATATTATGGTTAAAAGATTCGAACTCCTCATGGAGATACCTTTCATTCAAATACCAGCAAGGAGATACCTTTCATTCAAATACCAGCAAGTCTAGTGTGAAGCAAAATGTTGTCATAGTCAACAGCTTTCCTCGGGACAGTTTGCACACAGTGTGCGCAAAGTGTCCGGAGGAAAGCTGTGGACTCAATCTTAAATCGGCAATAAACAATAGGCATAAACCTGAAAATTTCTGTTTCAAAGGGCTTAAGTGACCTTGACTCTCGCGTCCTTTAGCGCTGCTTACCAAAGGCTGTAGAGCTGAGACAGTCTTTCGTGTCTGTTCATCCATCCAGCAGTCAACCTTTGCCTGTGAACATGATACCGTCCCCATTTTTCATGTTAACTCCCTACAACTTTCAGAACAGTACCAGTTACTGGGACTTATTTCACACATGGTCTGTGATGAAAATCAGGGTTTAGCAAAGGTAAATAGGATGTATTCATATTTAAATGCAGTCTTAGTCTTACTCTAACATCTATTGAGCAAAAGAGGGAGCCACCTGCATCAGGGCAGATCCATGTATTTAGCATGGTCAAAAGTACTTCCTTAATAAAATAAACAACACGAGCATAGAATAATCGTAAGAAAATGTTTTAACATACATTTGAAACATAAAGGATGCCTAAATTGATTAGAAATGAGCTCTCTTTTCGTTGAAAAGGTGTTATTTATGGATGTTTATGTAGTATAATACAAATTTGCCCTGATCATGGCGGAAACATCAGTCTGTTGCCTTGGCAACACAGGAAGTGAGCAGGATCGCAGTTACATATGAATGTCGCCCATTGGCCGAATGTGTGTACAGTTATCATCAGTTATCGAGGATCATGGGTGATGTCATATTTGTACCATGCACACTTGATATCATCACCAACCTATACATCTATCGTGTGTTGGCAGACTAGGGCACTACATTACTGCAGGTGGTGCATTACAGGGCGCTCATACAATGATTAGGTCACCTGGATTGGTGACACATGTACAGTAGAACCTCTCTAATTGAACACCGCCGTATACCGAACACCTCTCTATAGTAAACACCATTTCTCGGTCCCAAGTATATACTTCCAATGTAAGCAAACCTCCCTATACCAAACACCTTACTATACCAAACACTTTTTTCTGGTCCCAAGGGTGTTCGGTATAGGGAGGTTTTACTGTAATGCCATTTCTAAACGTTCCTGTAACAATACATGTACATGTAGTACATGTAATTTCCTCCCCAACATCAAATAAACCTTCATGTGTATCTGCTTCACTGGGTGCACATCAGAAGACTATATGCAGAAACTCCACAGTCAGGCATGGTTATACTTCCATATGTGGCTTTTTATGAAGATTGGTGAAAGTTTTGAAAATTATGCAAATTACGGCTATTAGAAAATTTGAGCTTTGAATATCTTCAAAACTATCATAGGTAGAGGTGCCATTTCAACTTCCAATTGATAGATTTGTGCTCAAAGTCCATCCAATGATCCACAAACAAAAGTTGTAGAATTTAATTTATGCTAATTAGGGGCACTTTAAAAGTTTAAATGTTCAATATCTTCAAAATTATTGCAGGCAGAAGTGTCATTATGACGGTATGCCAACACACACACTCTGTGTTTGTTAGGTTTCTCTATTATATCTGTGTGCCAACACAGACATTCTGTTATTGTTGGGCTTATTTCTTCCTTTATTCCTGCCTTCCTTACCAATTTTGTCCGACAATTTTCTCAAACACTATCACACTTACAAAATCCAAACCTGGTATGGTTATACCTCCATACATAGAGACTTGCCTTTTTATTAAGAAGAGTGAGCATTTTGAAAATTATGCAAATTAGGGTCTGAATATTTAAATCGTGAATATCTTTAAAAGTATTATGGGTAGGGATGCTATTCCAACTTGAATTTAACCTTAGTACTGCTGAATTGTTTTTTTAACCTGCGTTTTGGACCGTATAAACACAGACCCTGCAGCACTAGGGTCAAGAACATGTGTTGTAATGAACCACAAACAAAAGTTGTAGAATTTGTTTTGTGCTAATTAGTGGTACTTAAACAGTTTAAATGTTGAATATCTCCAAAACTATTACAGAGAGAGGTGCCATTCCAACTTCAATTTGTAGGCTTGTGCTGAAGGTGTGTTCAATAAAACCACTAATAAAAGTTGTAGCTTTTAAATTTGTGCAAGTTTTGGAGGCATACAGATAGATTTGCTTTCAAGCAAGTTTTCTTTTCTAGTTTTATGTTTATTTTTGTCAAAGATTCTGTCCATTCGATTGGTTAAAAGGCATTGAACGTTATTTACATTTCATGACGGTTGCTAATGACAGGCCTTCCCATCGGCTTGAGGCATCTATATTGGACTGAAATAAGAAGAATGCAAGGTCATCAACACTGTGACCTGACTTATGGCAGGTGACATTCCCAGCACGGTGGCTGTTGGATAGAGGAGCACAGTTGCAGATAAATTATTGCAAAATGTAGGGTTTATGATGGATCAAAAATGGGGTAAAAATCATAATTTACTGATGTGCTGTGAAGCACAGAGATCATCTCCCATGAAACTGATCGTTTTGCCTTCGTCACCAATTAATAGGTACCTGAAGAACGGGTTATTGTGACTTAGTAATGTCTACACAGAGATAATTAATATCTAGCACTCGCCCTGTAATAGTTCCTTAAACTGTCTTTGGGGGATCAGGTTTCACCAACAACAGAATTATGGACTTAGAAGAAAGGAAATTTAAAGGGTTATTTAAAGCATAATTTCCATTTTGTGAAAATTGCCAATATGACCTGCATATTTCAGAACATTTTGAACTGAAATCATAACTTGTCATATATCCCTTTCTTGACAAATTTTGCACTCAATAACATCTCTGCAGACCAGGGAAAGGGGGAAAAAAAGAGAACTCTTAAGAGCTGCAGGCATGCTAATTGCTGCAGGGGCCAGGGAGGAATTTGTTCTGGACCTGATGAGAATGTGATCATGCACACTATTACGTTGATTTTGAAATTTCAAAGATGACAGAACCATTTAAAATCCTGTCAGTTGTAGTCATTGGTTCTAGACATTAAAGGTGCTCCAAGATTCAAAACCAAAAAAAAAAAAAACATAAAAAAAAACAGAAACAAAAACAAAAACAAAAACAAAAAAAAAAAAACAAACAAACAAAAAAACAAAACCCCCCAGATTTAATACGTTACAAAAATGGAAAATTAAGTTTTAAAAAATCTGACATGCTTACTTTCATATGATTGTACTCTACCCCAAATCTCCTCTTTTCCTTTGACCATTTGTGCAAGGGCTGTAAAGTGTTAAATGAGTGGCCTATGTATCACTGGCAACTTCTAGTTCAGTTGCAGCTGCGGGGGGGGGGGGGGGGGAACGAGAGGAAAAGTCGCCAGGTGATGCAAAATACAGTTGATACTGGGTATGTTGGTACTTAACCCTTCCCCTTAATCCGACCAAACCCACCTGGTGGTCAAATGTTGTCATCTTCAGTGTTTTCAACTAATTTCAACAGTGATGAAAAACAATTAATTTGACTGAGACGAGACCTGTGAAGATCACATTTCCCAGATCAGCAGCTTTCCTTGGCATGGGTTGGGTGAGTGCTCGACCCATGCCAAGGAAAGCTGTTGACTTACGCTTAATTCAAGGGGGAAAGGGTTAAATGAAAGCTCTGATAATTAGGAGTCTTAACCTGGCACTTACAACTTAATTAATTCCAACTGAGTATGCAGGGGTTTCTTTTATTTATTTATTTTTTTTTTTCAGATTGCCATTAGTGGAGAATGAGGTGATTATATGTTATCAGTTCCCAGCCATGACAGCAGTGCATGTCAATTAGCATGATATGAAGCTGAGGTGCACATGGGCACTAGTGTTAGGGGACCGGTAGCAAGCTAAGGGCTCACCCAGTGGAACATTGATTGAAGTACCTGACTGGATAGCTCTCTACCAACAGCACCGTCAGGTGCCGCATAATTAGTGCCTTGTTATCTGTCCTCCCTCAACTTTATTGAGTTGCACATGAATAAAATAGAGTAATATGCGCATATCATCCACAAGTTCTTTCGACAGCGTTGCTGTAGTGACTGGAAAATCAACAATAAATGTTGATGGAACAAAGTAAGGAGAAGCGCGGCCAGCCTTCACGGGGATGCCATAGCATGGGGGAGACGAAAGAGAAGAGACAGCAACCCTGGCTGCCTTAGTTCCAGACTGGTGAATAATTGAGTGCTTTTTACTTAGCTGTCCAATATTCCCGTTCCTGCTGTGTCAGCGGTATAGTTAGTTCCTTGGAGCGGCAACAGGAAATTTGTCTGTCGGATATCTCGACACGTGCGGGACGCTGATGGGGAATGGCAGGTAGGTTGTTGCAAGCAGCCACACTGATATTACAAGTCCCCCCCACCGTGTCATTGTGTCACATATTGATGCAGAGTGACATCTCCCATTGAATGTGTATTCCCTTTTGATTACGGTGCATAATTGAAGTTGATTGCCCACACTGAACATGATATATGGAGACAATGCAGATTTGTGGGTGTACATGCTCCGTTTATTGGGAAATTATCGTTGTTTTGCCAGGTTTATGGTGTAGTTGTTTTATGATACATCAATAAATATGCTCAGCACCGAGAGCGTATTCACCGATAACAATCAAACATGACTGCATTCATAGATGGACCCTGCTGTGTAGTCTGTCAAGTTAATGAACTCTAACTCCGCTGAGATTTTTATTCTTTTTAAATTTTTTGCATACAGTGTACATATTGAAGTGAAATTTATTTTATTAACACTATGCATATTGTCCTCAAAAAGGAGAGCTTTCATTGAAGTATAAGCGTGCCTAGTCTTAAGTCATTGGTGTCTAATTTATAATGGGGGTCGTCTTTGGTTGAATATTTAGCTGACACAGGTAGAACTGCCTTCACAGATACACATACACACCATACATCATAGTACATATTTCAGGCTCCAATGTTGTTCTCCATGGCTTCCAAAGGTGCTGTAGAGTCAATTCTAGTACATCTGAACAAATTTTTTATGGTTGTGAGCAAGCAGACCCTGGTGTGCCTATCACATGCCTCTCCCCCTCCCCCTTTTTTTCAGGAGGAAACCCTGGTGGGTTGAATTTTGTTTTACTTGGCAAATCATGCCTGCCTTCAGGCGGGACTTAACTCTTTCCGTGCCAATCAGGACCAAAGTCGATCTGCTTAAATCAAACTGGTCTGAATTATCATAAGAGACCCCAGATTCTTATTCCTCGTAAAAAGACTTTTCACTCCAAGTTACCCAGTGTGCCTATAGTTCCGGAGAGAAGATCGTAGGTCAACAGGTTTTCTCAGCATGCATTGGGTGCATTTAAAAGCTGTTGACTCGGTCCAAATTTTGGCTCTGAGAGAGTCAATAGCCAGGCAATGCATAAAACCAGTGACCAAGAGATTAACCGCCAAAGTAGATACCATAACGGAGTAGAGAATATGGCGAACACATTGCGCTACAAATAAACAGATCCTAAAAGCTCTATTCATTGGGAGCTCTGGCAATGCAAAGGAAATTGTTCTATTGTTGGCTGAATATTTAACATGCATTTATAAGTAAAACAACAATGCCCAAATGTGGAAGGGTTTTGTCATTCTAGATCTCAGAAGCAGTCGTCTTTATTACTGGAGGAGTTTGCTGAGCACGAATGGAGCTCAATACAATGAAACTCATTATGGTTACACTCAGATATCTGATGTATTCATTTAATAACGAACGTTGAGGGACTTGCAGACAAATGCCTTTATTTCCGTTTTAACTCGTTTATCTGACATGTTCAGATATCTGACACATTTTGCAGGAAACAGATGTGATCATAATGGAGTTTCATTGTAGGGGAATTGTTGGCATGATGCCCAGCCTGACAGAGCTAAATTATTATTACTTTCAGTATAACCCCTTGCTAGTCAAGTCACACGGTGCACTGTACATTCAGCTCGTGCAAGTGTCTTGCCTGCAAAGCAGACCAAGTTTTGCTGAGCAGATCTAGAGTACACATAGCACAGAGCTCGGGTCCACTTGAGAGGCAACCAACTGCATGTCTGTCCATTGCAGAATCTTTGCTAGGGAAAATATCTCATGATTCCCAGGCCACATCAACTCAGGCTACCTTCAGTGTACTTTGACGCTGATTATATTTTGGTGACCTTGACCTAATTTTCAAGGTCATAGGACCCATGTGTGGGCAAAGCAGGAGGTGCCCAGTGTGTCAGCGATGACTGTTGTCATGGTTACTCTTGTGTTAAAACCACAAACATGTTAGTTATTTACCATCTATATATATATATACAGGGGTACCTGATGTGTACAACCACTGCTTTGAGCAGCCGCATTGCTTTTTGTGGTCACCAGTCACTTTCTGTAAAATTTACCTGTGGTAACAGGTCACCTGCTGTATGCGGCCACTTTTTCTTGACAGAAAGGGTGGCCACATACAGCAGGTACCACAATATATATATATATATATATATATATATATATATATATATATATATATATATATATATATATATACACACACACACACACACACACACACACACACACACACACACACATATATAATATTGTTAGCATATTGATGTAAATAGCTGTCTTGGTATTGTGTAAAGATATTCGGGGACAGAGGCAGCCACAGTTTCCCCTCGCAATAAGTTATTCCGGGCACTATCCAAATAGTGATTCCACCTGTCCTTCAATACACGCAGTATCAGTGGCCTGCTGGAGGTTCCAGTGGCCACACTAATGTTTGAAGGATTTTCATCTGTACATCTTGCCTCAAGAATTTTTTTTTTTTTTTTTTTTTGCCTCAAGAATAGTCACAGTAGCACTGTGGTGGAAATTGTTTCAATTCTTATAGTGCCAAGCAGGACTAAAGTCAATCTACTTCAGTCATAACAGTCTGAATTATAAGGATCCCAGATTCGTATTCCTCATAGAAAGACCTTTCATTCAAGTACTAGTATGCCTATAGTTCCAGAGAGAACATCCCAGGTCAACAGCTTTTCTCGGTGCACATTGGGCACAATGCGCCCAATGTGTGGCAAGATAAGAGTGTTGTCTCAGTCCAAAATTTGTCACTGAAAGAATTAAATTCAAGAGACCACCTGGCCACATGGTTCAACGCTTACCATGGTTATATGCCTCTTTGACAGCAAGTCTGAATATTTAGACAAAGTAACATACAGGTACCTATCAGGTCACGGGAAGAGAATATATTCTGGACAGATGTAAGAGTTACAATGAAAACCACAGTATTGTTGCACAAACTTTGCTAAGTTCATTTACCAAATTACATGCATAAGGTATTCTTTACCACATGGTATGGTGCGGTGTATATATGGTATTGTTTGTATGTCATGCCGTGCCAATACCCTTTTACAGGGGTGATCTCACCAAGCTGGATCAGCATCAAAACCCCTCATACCCTTTCAAGTTTAGTTTTCATTGAAGTTGATCTGTAGCGTTAACAACCTGAGAGATACCAAAAATTTGATGTGACAAAAGCAAAAAATTGAGCATTATCGAGTTGATTTTTAACTGAAACTGTGGCTAATTGTGTGCATTTGCTTTCATGGTTACAAAATCAATATGTTGATATTTCTTTTAATGAAGCCAAAAAACCCCCACAAAAAAGTTACCCAACTCACATGTGTCTTCTTTTCTTCAAGTTATTGTTACATCACTCAATGTCCGTTACACCCACAGCCTTGTTGTCCCACAAGGTATTATCACCACATCTGTGAGTGCATGTGTCTTTCCATCCATCCATCACCCTCACAGGTGCATTATCTTTTTAACATGAAACTTGTACTGCAGAAGCATCTCATTGGAAGCTTAGTCCAGTTCCAACATTCAGTGATCTTAATGTACTTTCAAGGTCACCAGGGGTCATATTTTTAGCCTTGCAGACACAATACCTTTTCAAGAAATGCAGCTACCATCCCAAAAATTTAGTGCTACTACTGTTGTGAATCTTATTAGAATCTTGGATCAGTTTGACATTCAGTGACCTTGAACTATATTCAAGGTCACCAGGGGTCATCATTTTTTTATTATGTCTCTGCCCTACTGGAGGAGGGGCATATAGTAATCGTTTTTTCTGTTCATCCAAGTGTCCGTGTGTGTATGCATGTGTGCATACATCCACTTTTTGTATCTGGGCTATTATTCGCTTGTCCTTTGTCTTAGATTAATGAAACTTTACACACAGGTGCATCTGGACATAAGGTTGTCATGTACCAAAAGTGAGTCACTAGGTCCAGTATCTAGGTCACTGTTACTCATTCTTGTAAAATCATGTCCGGGCTATAATTCCTGTACTATGTAAGTTAGATCAATGAAACTTTACAGTCAGATACATCTGCACATAAAGGTGTGTCAGGTACCAAAGGAAGTCACTAGGTCAAGTATCTGAGTCACATGGACATATCCTTATGAAATCGTGTCCTGGCTATAACTCCCTTACTATTTAGCTTAGTTTCATGAAACTTCGCATGCACATCTTGACCTAAAGATGAGTCAGGATGCAAAGATGGGTCACCAAGTCAAGTGTCTTGGTCATGATGATGCAATCATGTAAAAATATATCTGTGCTGTAATTCTGTTGTTCTTCAAGATAGATTAATTGAACTTTACACACAGGTGCAATTGAACATAAGCGTGTGTCATGTAGAAAAAGTAGGTTGCTAGCTGAGGTATCTGGGTCACAGTGATATATCGTTGTAAAATCATGTATGGGCTGTAATTCCTTTACTATTTAACTTAGTTTCATGAAACTTGACACACATATATATCTAGACCTAAAGGCATGTCATATGCCACAAGTAGGTCACTAGGTCAATTATCTGGGTCACAGTGACATATTCTTGTAAAATTGTGTACAGGCTATAATTCCTTTCCTAGGTAACTTAGATCAATTGAACTTTACACACAGGTGCATCTATACATAAGGGTGTGTCATGTACCAAAAGTAGGTCACTAGATCAATTATTTAAGTATCTTGGTCAAGGTGTATGTCCTTTAAAATTGTGTCTGGACTATCATTCCTTCACTATTGAAGTTAGTTTCATGAAACTTGACGCACATATATATGTTGACCTAAAGGTGTGTTATGAAACAAAAGCAGCTCACAAGGTCTTGAAAGTATCTGGTCTACGTTATTCGTGTCTGAGCTATAACTTACTTGTCCTTAAGTTAGATGAATAAAACTTTACACACAGGTGCACCCGGATGTAAGGGTGTGTCGTGCACCAAAAGTAGGTCACTAGGTCAATTATCTTGGTCACAGTGACATATTCTTGTAAATTCGTATCCTGGCTGTAGTTCCTTTACTATTTCACTTTGTTTCGTGAAGCTTCAGACACACACAATGTGTGTGTGTGAAGCTTCAAGATTCTTGACCTAAAGGTGTGTCATTAAACAAAAGTAGGTCACTAGGTAAAACTACATTACACTTCATGCCCAGGCTGTAATTTTGTCCTTTGACTTAGAATCATATAATTTTACACACCAGTGTATCTGGACACAACAGTGTGCCATGCATAAAAGTAGATCACTGGGTCAAGTATCTGGGTCACGGTGATAGCCTATTTTTATCGACTACAGTCATTTCCAAGTGAGGCCTGTGATTGGAAAGGTTATAAATGAGGCGAGGAGGGGGGGGGGGCATTGATCCAGCAATCTCTGATTGTCTTTTAGTTACCCTTGCTGATGAAATGCTGGCCAGAGGGGTCTTAAAGTCGTTCCAACTGCTATATTTTGAATACTGCCAGCAATACATTGACAAAATCTGTCAATTAAAATATGCATTGAGCTTGCAAATATCCATAGCCATTGTGCAGGCATGGAAGTGGATTGTCTTCCCCTGGGGGGTGACTAAATTGTGGTCTTTCAAGGTTATGGAAGGTGGAAACGTATGGAGTGTGAAGTAGCGTTCTTGAAAAAGCGGTCTTTCAAGGCAGTAGGCCTCTCATAGCCTGGTAGGGACCACTGCATGTAACCTAGACTCTGTCATGGAACCCAACATCAGTGTTGGAATGAGAGCCTTAATTCTGTTGTAAGAAGTGGTTACTGTCACCGAAAATTGTCAATTCTTGATCAGACAAACTGGTATGCTGCTTTTGCATGATGTCTGTGAAGTGGAAAAGTCAATTGGTCCATTAGCACATCATTAAATGTCATTCAGGGCTGTGTCTTGGTTGACTCTTTGTATGCTTGAGGTAACATCTTTTTTTTTTTGTTTGAAAATATTGTATGCCTCACAACGTTTGTCTTTGTATCCGTCTGATTAGACAAGTTAGGTCTGCACTACACGTCTCAGGATTTTTCTGCAATATTGATACTTGAACTTGACAGAGGATTGTGTAGAGTAGCCTGCATGGGCAGCAAAGAGATGATCATAATCGCTGTAGATGGTAATAGAGTTTATTGACCAGTTTCTTGACAGGTCAGGCCGAGAGCTCCACTTAGATGACCACTATAACTCTATTCCTTAACCCTTCTGCTGTAGCATGCATGAAGACAGTGCCCCTAGCTGGTGCAGAAGGAAACTTACACAACAGAAGTATGGCCTTTAATGACATATGTTGTTTTATATATATATATATATATATATATATATATATATATATATATATATATATATATATATATATATATATATATATATATATATATATATATATATATATATATGTATGTATGTATATATATATATGTGTGTATATATGTATATATGTATATATGTGTATATATGTATATACATATGTATATACATATGTATGTATATATGTATGTATATATGTATGTATATATGTATATATATGTATATATATATATATATGTGTGTGTATATATATATATATATATATATATATATATATATATATATATATATATATATATATATAGATAGATATATATATATATATATATATATATATATATATATATATATATATATATATATAGGAATGAATTTCTCTTGGGGTTGAAGGTACAGTTTCCCCCTCTTGTCGGGCACCCGTGCGAGAGGCCACCCCTCTACAAAGGGCACTTCTCCATGCATCAAGTATATGGTACATGTCTTTTATTTCCCCCCTCAAGAGAGGCCACCCCTCTTATAAGGCCAAGTTAAGACTGAGTCAACAGCTTCCCCTTGCATGGGATGGGCACCAAGTGCTCAACCCATGTCAAAGAAAGCTGTTGACCTGGGGGCGTGTGATCTTGATAGGTCTCATCTACAATTCTCTGTCAAATTGTTTTTCCTCACCATTGAAATTAATTGGAAACACTGAAATAGGCTACGTTTGACGACCAGCCGGTTGCAAAGAGGTGTATCTTTGAGCTCTGACATGGACAGATCATCCAGTAAATGACCATTTGCCTGGTTACTTGGAGAACGGACACCTTGAGCCTGGCTAAATATTACGATAACGATCACCGAACAACCAGGGCTATGCAGCTGTGCTGTTTCCCCAGCCCAAGTTAACCCTACAGACAAGTTGAAATAAAATGCTGTGTTTGAGTTGCATTTCCTGCAAAATAATGGCACACGACGGCCACTTTCTCGAAAAAATCTTTCATCCAGGGTCGATCAAGGTTTATCAGGGAAGGGCGGCTTAAAACTATTTTTTTATGTGTCATAGGGTTGGGCCTGTTCAGTAGGGTCGGTCAGGTTACCAGAACCACACATATATTTATGTTAGGCCTTATGTAACTTGGACATTTGTGAAACATGTTTAAAATGATGTTTTTTTCCCCTTTTACACATTACCTGCTTTGATGTCAGTTTAATTTGTTATGTAAGCACAGCCAGAGGGACTTGTTAATGGGAAAAAGTTGTGTGGCGATACATCTGCAGTAGGTGCTCAGGGTTAAAACGAGCTTATGGGGTCTTCCTCACAACATCCAAATGTCATTCCAACAGTCATTCATAGAGTTCTGCGGGGATGCAGTTGATAATTGTATTGGTACAGTGAATGGTTGCCAAGGACACAATGAATGCAGGTTGATAACCTCTCAGGATTAAACTGCCCTAGTCCATTGCATTATGTTTTCAGATTGTCTGTCCACCATTTGTTTCTGAACAGGATATCCCAAGACCTGCTGGCCACCTCAAATTTACAGAAATTGACTCCAAAATTGCTCGACTCGATTAAGTTTGTGACTTTGACCTCACTTTCAAGGTCACAGGACCTACATATGTGCAATGATGGACCCATCAGTCAATGCTTTGCATTATAGAGTGCCACCAGGTGGGAGCGAAGTATGAAGGCTGATTGACTGATGAGAAATTGCTGCTTTAGAAAGAAAGCCCTGAATACTTGATAAAGGGCACATCCTGAATGAACTTATAAAAAAACACAAGATAAAGGTGAGCTGAAGTTGCCTGCATAGACAGACCCTTGTCACTGTTGTCCAACTGAAGGCAGAAAAAAATAGCCCCACTCGGAATCCGTCGTCAATAGAAATCCACAAGATGAATAGCACGGCAATAGCGGTCTGTCTACAAAGGCAAGAGCCAAAGGTGTGTGCACATGTATGTATGCAGGTCTTGTCAAATGTTGCATTTTATATGATGAGCTGCATGCCCTCAAGGCCTTGTCAGCAATTGATGTTCAGCGTTTTGAGGACAAATGTGTTACATTGACAAGTCAGGCCACCGATTGCTTGATGATAGGAGTTAGTGATTGTTACTGTGATCAAGTAATACCCATGAGACATTACTCAAACTGCCATCTTACACCTGGGAAATTGATTTAAATTCCCTGGTTGCAAAAGATAAGGGGAGTGATAAGCTAAATTGCTGGCAAAGGTATTTATTACTGAAGGTCACAGCGAGAAAAGACAACCGAACAAGATTGTGCTACTAGATCCACAACAGGATCCATGTTCCTGCATTGCAGACACAACAAAAATTATCAGGTCCTAAAAACCTGAGGAATGGCATGTTTGCTTGCAGCTGGAAGCACACATCTCAGTTTTGATGCTGTCAGATTACTCATGCTGGAGCACCGAATAAAAGTGCCACGAAGTCCTTCCACCATGCACCAAGCCAGCGACACACACTTCATACCTTGCCACGTTTAAGAGCAATTTAGATAATCAAATGTACCCAGCATTTAATCAATCAAATTCTATGTGAATTTTTAACTTCGTAACAGTCAAGATTTAGGTCAGACATGTGTGTTACATGTAAATGTAATTTAATGGCCAAGTAGCATTAATGTGTAGTGTCAGCCTGGTGTTTTAGCAATATATAGGAAGCTTTGCATTAACAGTGGGGTTGAATACTATCAGAATAATAAATACCAGTGAAATACCTGTACCTGTGGTGTTTGCAACAAAGCAATCGACAGATCCTCATCAAACTTTGTGGTTATATATATGCGCGCGTGTGTGTGTTTGTGTTTTTGCAAGAGTACACATATATAATACTCTTTTCATTCCAATAGAAGCAGGTGCCCTGATAGAAGCATACCCCTACCTTTTCCTTTTGTGAACTCCACATACCCTTATTTTTTAGCTCTGCTGACCAATTAGGTTGCAGAGTTCATGGGATCACTGATGTTTGTCCATCTGTCCATCCATGCATGCATCCATCCATCCATCCATCCATCCATCTTCCATCCATCCATCCATCTATCCATCCATCCATCCATCCATCCATATGATATAGTCCACAGTCTCTGCGTTAGCCTCATATATAACTTTTAGGACTTGGTGTATGACATTTTAGATCAAGTTCAGTATTATAGTGATGCCACCTACCACATTATGTAATATATTTGTCAAAATTTGAAAACCTTGTAACCACTTTAGCATCCTTAATGTTAATGGATCTTCATAAAATTTAGGGGGATTCTGGAGGTCAGAATCTCCATTGAACATGATACTAGTAGAACCAGTTGTACTTTGATGGAAATTATGAGTCAAAATGTGTTGAAGGATATAAGTTTCCATATCTCAAAAAATAAACATAATTGAATTAGGCATGCCAAATTTATAAGATCATGTCCAATGCTAATATGTTATGCAATATCAATAATTCTGGCTCAAAAATGAATTGCCCAATTCAAACAAACACACCATCTATGGATAGCTGTAATCTTTAATCCGAGTTGAAGCTGAAGGTCATATATGGCCACTTGGAATGTAGGGGTCACAATGTGAAAATCAGATGTGGGGGTTTTTGTGTATGTTGTTAATTTTGACCTGGAGTGACCTTGCAAGGTCAAAGTAACTCATTAGCTTATATTTTGGTAGTACTGAATGCTGTCATTGTCATTGAAATAATGAACTGTATGATTAAAGACTGATATTGCAAATAGTGATGATGCTCTTAACAAAAGTCAGCTGAGCACAGGACCGTCAATTTTATTGAGTCCTGGTGTCTTGAATGTGGAGGTTAAAAATGTGGGCATGCAGCTAGAGTTACAGCAACCAAAGAAACATTTTGTTAGAGCCTCACAGAATAGACAGAATACCACAAGTTGTTTTCCTGCCTTTTTGTATTCCCCAAGTGCTAGTTTGCTGTCTTCCATACACTAACCTGCAGAGCCCAAAATAAACATGAGTGGGTGTACATGTACATGTATGTTGTCATACAGCCTTCTAATTTACCATTGCGTCAGCATCAATGTTCTGCGAGTAGGCAACAATCTTCGGGTGTGGATTGGACGGGTTGGGGTGGGGCCACCCACATCCCCTCCCTAAAAGAAAGATTTTCTTGCTTTTTCTCCTGAACAGGATATAAGTTGGATAAAAATCTATAGTACAACACAGTGATTTGGGGGCTTTCTGGTGCCGAGAAAGAGTGAAAACTGACAAGGAATATGAAAAGTCTGCAGTCTACAAATTTCAGGAAGATTTTGTTCGGTGTTATGGTGGACTGGAGTTAAAGAAAAGACCAAAGTGCAGCGTTTTCAAATAAAAATGCCAATGACGCTTCTGTTAACATAATTTTTTCCCCAGCACCCCTGTTGTGGTTGAGACATATTAGTTCACAGGTTTCCAGGCAGGATGAGGCCACAGTAACATCTTCCCCTTGTACAGCTAGTAGATCCTCTCTGGTAGGAGCATCTTAAGCCCTGAAAAAAGAAAAAAAGGAAAACACCACCCCCATCCCCAAACAAATGGAGGAGTGGTCTTTAACATTCAATGTTCACAAATAGGGAACTGGAAAAGGATGGTTATAATAGGGTGTGGTCATGATAAACTTACTGGCAGACTTTGCCATGTGTTTTCTTATCCATTCAAGTTGAATACAAATACAACTATTGTATGGCACAAAAAGGGTGGAGTCGATGTGATGCTTCCAGCTGTATGTACTAGAGTCAATTGAAGTACAAATTTCAGCAAGTATGTGTGATATTTTAGCAGGTGCCCGCAATATAACACTTTGACCCTCAGTCTGTTCTTTCTGCACGCTGCCTCTTTTGTGTCTGAAACTGTTGCCGTAGAAACGCGTTAAATCTATTGGTGTCCTCAGGAAACAGATGGAATAGAATGTATCCTTTCATACCCAATCTTTCAGGATCAACTGCCAGGATACAATGACGTTAAGCTACTTAAAGGAGAAAGCTTTCTGAAGCTGCTGGTGAAGTTTTGTAGCAGTGAGACACTGTGACGTCATAGTATGCCCTTCTTCTTTGTTACAATATACTATGAAAATAAATATGGAATGAGTGAGTGAGTCAGGAAGTGAGTGAGTCAATGAGTGAGTGAGCTAGTGAGTAAAAATTTGAAATCTTGAATTCCAGAAGTAACAATGTCTTTGGTAGCCTCATTGACCAAAAGTGAAAAATGTCATGTGTGCTTAAATATTCCAATGTGCACATCAGTTTTTTTTTCACAATGTGTGACAATGCGTTATGATTATGATTTTTATCATCCTTCCATGCTGCAACTTGACTGATCAAATTTTAGGATCAATTTATGACATGCAAAAAAAGCTTCCAGAGGGAGCGTATTTTTGCTGTGCACATGAAGTCATTCATAATCAAGTGCACAAAATGCAAGGTACCCAATAATATATAATTTTTTACCCTGGGCACAAAAAGTGCTGCAGGGTATTGTTGTCCCCTGTGTTGTCTATCTGTCCATCCGCTTGACATAGTTTCATATCATGATATCACTGGAAACATTCCAGAGAACCTGGCCTATGGTATGGTCATTGGACAGGTTTTACGCATGAGCAGAAACACATCACAAATAGGTGAATTTGTAAGGAGAATAAGAATATTGATGAAAAAAAGCTATGCCACAAAACCTAGGAGACCAAAGAGCTTCACTTACATGCCCAAGCCTCACGTGCAATGTATGGAATACTGAAAAGAAAAGGAACTTGTCGTTGCCTATTGATATTCAGCTTGAACTGTTTGATGCCTGTCTTATTATATGGGTCTGAGGTATGGGGCTTTGAAAACTTAGAGCTTATCGAACGACTGCACCTAAAATTTTGCGAAATAATTCTGGGAGTAAATAGCTGTACACCCAACTGCATGGTCTATAGTGAGCTGGGCAGGCGGCCATTGGAGATCAATGTCGAAGTGAGGATGATTGGATTTTGGAGCAAACTGATCATGTCAAACAATAACCAGAAGCTCTCAGTTGTATTATATAGGACATTACTGTGCATGGATCAGGCTGGTGTCCACACAGCTCCATGGATCACAGATGTTAAAAATGTGGTACAAAATATTCATATGAACTTTATATGGATGAATCAAAGTGTACTTTGTGTTGACTGGCTCAAAAAGGTGGTCAAAGATAGACTACGTGACCAGTATTTACAAACGTGGAATGATCAAGTTATGAACAGTAATAAATTTTGCTTTTATCGTATGATCAGACAGACATCTGTTTGGAACAATACCTGTTGAGCCTACCCCAACAGGCACGCAAACGATTAACTAGGTTTTGGTTAGCTAACCATCGCTTACCAATGGAGGTGAAACGATATGAAAATGTACCAAGAAATGAAAGGACATGTTCCTTATGCACAAGACATGAAATGGGTGATGAATTCCACTATATTTTCCAGTATGCTCATTTTCATAAACTGAGAAATTACTTTATTGATGCTAAGTACAGAACTAGACCAAATGTCATCACCTGTAACTCTCTCTTCCAGTGCAATGATGAAGACACTTTAAAGAGATTGAGTAGATTTATACTAGAAATTAATAGAATAGTCAAGTAATTTTAAGCCATTTCTGAGATCAACCCTTTGAAGTGAACAACCTGTGTTACATTACCGGCAATGTGTGAATGCTGACATTATAAACAACAACTCATGTATCCCCTTGTGGGTTTTTGAGAATAAACTGAATTGAATTGAATATTATTGTTTGCCCACAATATTTCATCACTTGGCTGTAGAGGTGACTGTAGTCAATTACCTTAAGCACTCACTTCACGATCACTGTTAGTACACAAGTCTAACATACTGGAGACGTCCGTCCATCTGTTTATCCATCTTGTCAACACATCCATGTGAACAAAGTTGGTCTCTATGCAATATATTACTGGAGAATGATTGGATGAAAGTTCAAATTTGCTCAGGATATGTACCTACATGCAGGTAGGACTTCTTTTGGGAATTTGCAGTCGCTTGCCCTTGACCTCAAGGTCAAAGTCACATGGCTGAAAAAGTCTGATGCTTCTAGGGGCCTTGATGACTCAGCCTTTGCTCTGGTTATCCCCAGGTGCTTACAAAAGGGAAATAAGCTGGGACCAGACAGGTTTATTTTGAATGTGTAAAAAAACAATTCCATCTAGATAATGTCAAAAGGAGCAAAAACTGTTTCTCCTTTTCACCAGAAAACTCAAATAATTGAGCTTCCATTCTGTTACATTTATCCGCATGTATTGATTTTTTGACATATTCACATTAGTCTTGTGAATTTCTATCAATATTTGAGGTAAAACAATCATTGATGTTTGAAGTTTTTGACTTGTTATTTTAGAAGAAAGCTCTGTTTCGTTTGCTCGTGGGAGAAGCCAAGTTGTTATGGTTATCTTCAGTTGTCTAGCAAAATAACAAGTACATTGATTGCACACAAGCTGTTGCCTTCATCACAAGTTCAATTCGAATTTTGCCCCAAATTTTTTCAATGTGAGCAAAAATAGCAAATCATTTTTGGAAATATATACATTCTATATAATTGGCCTAATTTGGCCGTAATTTATAGCATTACAAGTATAGGGATGAGAAGGCACTCCATACCCCCATGAAGAGGTATTCTGTGGGCCCATGAAGAGATACCCTCCTAATCACAATTGATCTGAAATTTTGCTGCCTAACCACGAAACTGGAGCCTGGAGCAAGGTTTTTATTTGGAAGACCTGCTGGAGACTGATGGCTGTTCAACAAGTGGAAAAAAGAGCTTCTTTTGAGATATTTAAAATGTTGCAGGATCTGTTAATTTTTGTAAATGTACTGTGTATAAGAAATGAATGTCACAAATTGGGAATTCCTAGTGTTCATGAAGAGAATGTTTGTTCTCTACATATTTACCACAATGGGCTCTAGACCACATTATGGCATATGTAGAGAACACCCATTCTCTTCATTGGGCCCATGAATAGGCAGCTTTCATTCCTATAATGAATTCATTCCACGCTGTTTTTTTTGCTTTGCTGACCAAAGATAGCATAAGCTGCGACCGCTCATGTCTGACTGTCCGTCCATCAGTAAACTTGTGCTTGTTAGTGCGATACCATCCACAGTTTTCAAGTTAGCCCAATATAACTTTCAGGACTTATAGGATGTATGAAAATAATGGAACCTTTTAATATTGGTGGTGCCACCTACATAATTATGTTTATGTAATATAGGGGTCAAAATGTGAAAATCTTGTGAACACTCTAGCATCTTTAATTTTTGGCAGATCTTCACCAAATTTGGTGGGATTGTGGGGGAGGTCTAAGTATAAGTTGCTAATGATACTAGTGGCACCACCTATGATTTGACGGAAATTATGAGCCAAAATGTGTTAAAGTTCCATATTTGGAAAAGTAATGGGTTAGACGTGCCAAATTTATAGGACATAAAGACCATGGCCAAAGGTAGAATGTTGTGTAAAATCAGTTACCTTGACGTATTTTGGTGAGGTCACCATGCCTGTCAAGTTGAAAAAGTGATTTTGTCATGGCCCGGTGTAGCTTGGACATCAATGGCAAAGAGAATTGAGCCTCCAGATCAAAATTGCACTTGGTTACATAATACATAAAATTTTACTTGGTTATCTACTTTTTGGGTCACTGTGACCCAGTATTTATGGAGTTTGGCACTTGTCCAAGTTTATTGTTTTTTTGTCAATAACTGGTGGACAAATCTTACATTGAATGTACATATTAAGCTTTATTGTACAGAAGCCACTTGAGGACTCACAACTTTGAAATGAATAGTTGCCATATGGCCACAATGCCAGCAGAGCATTAGGCCCACGGGCCTCTTGTTATACTCCTGCAAATGAAGTTTATGGTTACACTGTTATCCGACTGTCTGACTGTTGATCCATAGCATAATCTTTTTGAGACAAATATCTCTTGATTTACAGGCCATATCAAACTCAAATTTATCTCAATTGTACCTGACACTATTTTCTCACCTGATTACCTTTTGGTGACCTTGACCTCATTTCAAGGTCACAGGACCCACACATATGCGAAGCAGGGCTCAGGAGTATCCAGTCTGTTGGTGATGACAGTTCTGGTTTGTATTGCCAGGCATGCTGACAAACCCCAGCTGCCTTTGTGACAGCTGCAACATGACTTGCCAGGCAAGGCAAAACAAAAACAAAAAACAAAAAAAACTCTTGGTTTTACATCAGGCCACATGTTTCTTTGCAGTGAATCTAGATATGCAATGTTTCCTGTCAGGTACTGGCAAAAGATACATATACCGTATTCTTTCCTATAAGCTCCCAGGCCACGTACAAAGCTGCAATGTAATGAGCCAACAATTTAAGTGAAATGCGGTAAAAGGATCAGGTTTAAAAGTTTTGGTCTGTATTTTGATCATTCAGATTCCCGGTGGGGGTGGGGGGAGGGGGGTCCTTACCAGAGCAGAGGTCCTTATTGGGAGGGATGTGGTATATGGGAGATCAGGGACTGGGACAACAGGGTTCAGTAGACAGGGTTGCTAGTAGGTTGAGAACGTTACTCAGGCAGAGTATGGTAAGCCTTTGTTTAGAGGAACACCTGGCTAGACAGTTTGGTCCCGTGTTCTGGCTGTACGTGGGTCTGACTCTCTGCCATCATGTAAAAATATACACAGGGGGCATAGACTATGCAGAAGGCAGGGTGCTGCAGGGCTGCAGTGGGTGTATATATAAACAGGGAGCTGAAGGTGATCAGGTTTAGCAAGTGTGTGCGGCATGCATGTACCTATATACACTGCAGGTCTTGTGAAAAAACAGGATGGTGGGAGGAAGGCAAAAGTCAAAGTCAGCGTGGCACTAATCCTGGAGCCATACAGGGTGGGGACCCCCAGTAGTGCTCTGGGTGGGATAGTGATACACCTGTGATACACGGCGTACTCCTGGGGATGACAGCCAATTTTTGGAGTCAGTTGTGTCCAGTGTGGCAAAGACGTTGAAAGCAGCCACAGTTCAAAGGTAGCGGTATTTGTAGAAGCGTCAAGGCAGGTGTGACACTTGTACGAGAAGGTACGGCTATTTTTATTAATCTCTCACTTTTGTGCATGATGTTCGCAGTCTTTTTGTAGCTGGTATTGTTGACTAGCCCTCTCCCCCCCCCCCCCCCAACAAAAAAGTTATTATGCTGTATGTACCATATATCAGACTGTATTACTTTATACAGCTTGAAAACTTATCCACAAAAGTGTTCAGACAGTAAATTAGTGGGGCTGTGCATTTGTTTCCATGTAGTTGGAATACTACTATACCAAGTAGCAGCCGAAGTCCACAAATGTTAATTAGGCCTACTATTGACACTAAAAGTGAAAAGCAGGTCTGGAATGGTTACCATTTAAAATTTTAACAACATTCATTTACTTGGACACCATTGTGTGGATACATTAGATTTTCAGACTCGAAACTTTTGTGATGGATCTTAAGTCTTTGAGCTGAAGAACTTGTAAAATATGTAGAAAAATCACTAGAAATTTGAAAATAAAACTTGGAATATCCTGTAGAGTCATAGAAGTCCTTTGACCCATAAATTGTATGTTTTTGGTTCAGGGAGCATGCCAGTGCTTTCTGGTACCTGCCGTCGGATTCAGGTCCATTCTGCAATTAGTTTTACAATACGCACAGTGAATATATACAATGGGTGTATCATTTGTTACAACTGTTCATACAATGGATGCCATGGAGTACTCCAACCTTGCCATGGAGTGATATATGCAATATAGTGCAAAATATTACAGACACTGAGCACTTTGGTTCCATATTGATGTAACCTAGCAATGATTGTCAGCTAGGCTGTTCTTGTTACACATATGTATGAAATATATTGTACAAATTTTCCTTGAGGGCCTCAGGGGAGATTAGCAGAAATGCTAACTGGGCCACCCTCAATAAATAAAGTATATATATATATATATATATATATATATATATTTCTTTTGAATCCTCAAGGGAATAAAAGTAGAGAGCTCAAGACATCAGCAGGTATTTAGGGCCTGTCATTTTCCGCGATCGCGGAAAACGGTTGGAAATCTCTATCCTTTCTGAAAGGTCTGTAGTTTTGGATGTCAAAACCTGCAAAAGAATCATTGATTTTCATTTGACTGACTGCGATCAGTTCCAGCTGTAAAGATTCAATAATGTACTCAAATCAAAGAACTTATGCCTCAGGGTATTTATATTAAAGTGGAATAACAGAGACTCGCGCAGAAATGCGGTTGGTAATCTGTTTTAAGTCTCTATCACATCAGCTGCTGTTGAATGAGCAGGTTGGTTTACTCTCTCATCATTCAGGCAGACGTATTGTTTCAGGATCATTCCCTGGTGATCGACCATCAGATCAGGAGGAGATATTTAAATACTGAGTGTCATTTGCACTTGGAGTTGCAGATGCATATTAGCTATATATAACAGACTCATTATAAATGGTTACGTGGACAGGATGCATTTAGTCCAACTACATATACATGGCGTTTTAAAACAAAGTCTCGTCCAGATGTTTGGAGATATTTGTATAATTCAGGGGTAACCCACTCATTCCCTAATGAGCTACAGACGTAGCGCAACGCGTCAGAATACTCACCAGCAAACGAGTTTGCAGCCTTGACCTTCGCCAAGCTCAAACACCATCTATAAAATGCTGTTTTCATCGACCACTATGACATCAACGTAATTGATTGTTTTTTTAAGCTGAATGGTAACGGTAAATCAACTGTAAGTCAAAAAACTATCTCAATGCACTATAAATTGTAACTTTGCAAGTGACAATGGGTGTTATTTGTGGGTCGCTGTCATGAGTATACTAAGGGCGCGCAGTGAGACATTCAATTTTCTATTGCAAAATCAGCCTGTTCTAGTTATCAATTAAATTGCTTCAATGATTTTTTTTCTTAATTGTAGAGAAAACACTATGAATGAGAATTATGAAAGAGCCCTATCAAAACAGCATGTTCCAATTAAGGTCAGCAGCTTTCTTAGGGAAAGGGGGTTAAGGGACAATTAAGAGATGACACAGGAAGATTGTGGTGCCCCATACAGTGTAGTACAGGACTCATAGACTGAAAAGTACCAATGCAAATCTAAAAAAAAATATACCAGTACCTTTTAAAAGGACATGTTAAGACCGTACGTTTCGTACCATTTGATTGCATGTAGGCATTGAGGATATGACATGTTATAGAATATCAATATTTAGTGTTCAGATTTTGTAGATTATGACAATGTACTGCACCCTGTTTTGTGTAGAGATGCAGTCATTTTAGGATCATGGGTAATGGAATTGAAAATGAGTATGTAAAATGTATATCTTGGTCTTTCATCTTTAGTCTTCTCATAAACCCCGATGTAGTACCTTGCATCCTAAATACATGTATGCCGAAAAAGACCAAGCAAGAGCAGTGGTGGATAAACCTCAAACCGGGAAAAGCCAGACCAGTTTCAAATCTTCCGCGATTCTCATCAAATGCAAAAACACACTCATAGTAAGCTGTAGAAAAAAAGTTACCCATTCCAGTCCTTCAGACAAAAAATTTCCGAAATTCATGGCTGAGATTGACATCTCTTCAGCATTTGGAGTTGATATGTTCAACAGCCAAGTTCTGTCTGGGACTCAGATAAATGCTGCCTGCACATGTCGGACTGCATGGACCCAATCTGGTCTCAGGATATTAGGTCATTGAGTTTATTTCCTCGTTACTTGTACCTCCTAATGGACCACCTGTTCTGTCAGACAGTTCATCTGGTGTGTTCCATATAAATGATCTGCAAAGACAGGTTTTCATGTACTATAACTCTGAGGAAAGCTGGTTATTGATCGTCTGTGGCCATATTCGCAAAGAATTTCAATCTGATAAAAAATTTAGGATCAAAATTAAAATCAACTTGTTATGATCTCAAATTCTTTCATCCTGTGTCGTATGAACAGCTTTAGTGTGAACCAATCAGTTTTATGGCTATTGTACAAAGCATATGATTGACTTTTCAGGATTATGGCTTAATCTTAACTTGATTCAGATTTTTGTCCAGCTTAAAAGATAAAATACTGGATTAAACTAAGATTAATATAATAAAATAAAATGTTGAAAACAATTCGTATTGTCACCCAGAACACAGATTGTTTATTCCTGGAAATGTTGATTCATATATTAGGCCAAGGATTAAGTACCGTGAAACCTCCCTATACTGAACACCCTTGGGACCAAAAAAAGTGTTCAGTGTAGTGAGGTGTTCAGTATAGGGAGATTTGATAGCATTGAAAGTATATATTTGGGACTGAGAAATGGTGTTCAGTATAGAGAGGTGTTTGGTATACGGAGGAGTTCGGTTAGAGAGGTTTTACTGTAGTTCACCGTCAAAAGTGCACCAATTTGATTTTAGGATTGAAGTCAGGATCAGATCAAATTCTTTGTGCATACCACTGTAGAATTCTGGTAAAAGGAAGCAGATGGCATTGGAGTGCTTCAGGTAATTCATGGGCTGGTGGAAGGTTAACTGTTTCCTCTTACTGACCTATGGTCACGTGTCGTATGCTTTCAATGTTTTAGACTATTTTACAACAGTGACGACAAGTAACTTGGATGACAATTGTCGATGGGACCTACCAACATAACATGCCCCAGAGTAACAACTTTCCTGAGCATCAGCTGGCAGCCAAGCTCCCGTTTTGAGGAAAGCTGCAGGAAATGGCGTAAACTGCATTTCCATATTACATCCAAAGTGGCTTTGAGGCAACATTTGGCAAAGAAGGTGTATGATGTACTTTATGACAGTTCCCTCCTCTTCTTTTCTGTGCTGTGTGGGGGTTGGAGGCCCATGGCAGTGGCAATGTCTTTCAGTCACACACCTGGACGAGAAAAAAAGTGAAAGGGCACATATACAATGTATTAACAGTAAGTCAGTGAGACCTGGGGTCGAGACTTGAAGCAGCATCACTATAGGTGGGAGTGCATGATGATATTCCAGACAACTTTGCTGTCAAATCGTCAGAGGCAACAGTAATAACCAGCCGTTGATCAAACTTTTGTCGGCTTCAATGGTCAAGTCCTGCTTCAGTGTGTTAGACTAATTTCACGGGTAATGATTAATAATTTGGGTTAAAATAATAGATGAGATGTATCAAGTTAATAGTCTTCATCTTAAGTCAAGGAGGAAAGGGTTCACCAGAGTCTGGTGCATTTATAAGGAACATTACAGGTAGAAAGTGCACCTAAGTGTCAGTAAATGTCAACAGCGTTTGTATTATTGCAGACACTTGTTAGCACGATTACCTTTTTGAAAACTGAAATGGTACTGATGTATATTAATATATATTGGATTTCAAAGGGTTAATGTGGTGTCTATCCAGGGTCCCAGGAAGGCGCCAAGTGGAGGTGGATATGACAGGAACATATTCCACCCCCACACGAGTCCTAGACCAGAGGAAGCACTCTGGTACACACTGTGTGGACACAAATAGAAATCCTTGCAATATGTATCGACCACACTTGCTGCTTGTTTTATAAATCCAGGGATCTGCTTCAATAGTATTGATGCCAGGTAGCAGTATCAGCAGATCACACCCAAAATGCTATGCTAGCAGGGTAACTATATATAAAGCACTATAAAAAGGAATCTCACCGTTCAGTTTTCAGTTGCAGATTAGCAAATTCAATCAATTGTAAAATCACAAAATTGCTTTTAAACTGTCTAGCTTCACCTTTTTTGCATCAAGCTGGAGATTAAATTAATAGGATTCTTGGACATGCTTTAAAGGAGAGTTGTTGATTGGAGCATTCTCTTCTCTCAAAATATATAAGTATGGCACAGTAGTACTTCTGACGGTAAGATGTCTTTTTACTGGTAATTCAGTCAATGGAAAATCATTCTGTTAATTCAGGTGAGCACAAATTTTCTGTGGTTAGTGCTGAAAGGGTTAAAAGCATATAACTTAAGACTGGTGGATGGTTTTAGATGAATGATAAGGATGTTTTTCAGCTCTGCTGACCATAGGTCACAGATCTTACGTGATCATTCATGTCTGTCTGTCTGTCGGTAAACTTTTGCTTGTGGACATAATACGGTTCACAGTTTTCAAGTTAGCCCCATGTAACTTTCCAGATTTATCAAGTGTAGCCCTCCTTCCCAATTGTATTCTACGAATAAAATATGTTTAAACCAAGTGTATAAAATCTAGGTCAAGTTCAGTATTGGCGGTGTGACTAAGTTAGCAATGATATTATTATTATTATTATTATTATTATTATTATTATTATTATTATTATTATTATTATTATTATTATTATTATTATTATTATTATTATTATTATTATTATTATTATTATTATTATTATTATTATTATTATTATTATTATTATTATCAAATTGGTGGTGCCACATATATTATTTTTATTATTTTTGTCCACAACAAAAGGTGTTAAAATATTTTTAAAAACTGTATTTCCTAACTTTTTGATATGAGTTTGTTGTAAACAAATTTAGCTGTAAATGCAAAATCTGTCAATTTATCTGAAACACAACTGAATTTGGTACAGTGAAACCTCATTATAACGACACTGTGATATCCGACATATTCAATACAATGACACAAATTTTCACGGGAAAAAGCTTGTTATCTTTGTTGTTTGATTAATTTATCTGATATATTCAATTATCCGACACATTTTTTAGGGAACAGATGGTGTCATTATAACAAGTTTTCACTGCACCTTCATAAAAGTAAATTTGATTCATTATTTGGATCATAAATGAAGACGGAACTGCAAAAGAAGGGGACTACCAAAGTGGGTTTGTTTAGGAGGCTCTAGTGTCAAAGTGGCCGGGTGTTGCCTAGTTCTGTACAGGTGTCAGGGCACGGAGCTCCATGTATCTGGAAGTGGGGTCCACCAAGAGTCGAAAAACCAGAAATCTGGCAGAGCAAAATTCATCGTACACCACATGGATCCTTTACACTGGTGACAACTGGTGACAAGATCAAATGCTATAATCGATGCAGCCCCCAGAGTAACTGAAGTGCACAGAGGAGTTGTGGCCTTGCTATCCTGGTGGTTCCATCACATTTGTCCCAGAATTGTAAAAGTTCCCTCACTTTTTATTTTTCTTTTCCTCAAGTCTGTAAGAGTTGAAATCAAACCATGAAAGGATAAACTCGGAGATGAGGAAAAAAAAAAGGCACCAGGAAATCCACATCCTGACAACTACAAGGAGATTATCCTGAAGTTTTCCACTTTTTATAGTATAGAAACTTAAGGTAGTTTGAATCAGTGGTGTTCACTGTAAGAGATGGAATCTGGTACTGGCCCTCTGGAAAACGCCTAACAGCACGTGCACAGTGAGATTGTTTTTAACCAGTTGCTGACCAACTGTAAGGTTATATATGCGCTATATGATTGCATTTACTTTCAACCTGTTCAAGGAGGTAAATTTTTTTTAGTGCATTTCACACTGTTGTTAATTAACTTTGAATTGACCATTTTTTTTCTTGCAGAATGCACAGATCAATACGGCATTGTTTAAAAAAAAATCACTTGAGACTTTTTTTTTTTTTTATCCCTAGTGTGCTTGCTTCTAGTTAAGTAACAAAAATAAAACCCACAAAATAAAGTAAGTAAAGTCGTCATATTTTAGGAATGATTGAGGGCAGATGTTACAGGGAGGTACATCCAGATGTGAGAAAGAGAACTACCGGCAAAAATATCATTGGCGTCAGCTTACAAAAAATAATCAGAGTTGGGGCAAAAAACAAGTGGAAAGTACCTAGTGAGAGTAAGAGAGAATAACACAGATACATATCTTTCTTTATGGATATACTGAGAAATAGATAATGTACTTTGTGACTTTCAAAAATGTTGAAAACATGTTTACTGGCATTAGCTCTGTGATTGAGGGAGATAATTTTGGATTAATGAACAAGACTATCTAATTATGGCATATTTGTATTGAAAATAGACAAAGGATACTTAGAGTTGAGATGGAAAAAAAAAAGAAGAAAAAATTGCAGGACAAGATCAGTATGGGGTTTCCAGAAGATGTAATTGGAACATGCCGACTGCTTATTAAGATGATTGAGGGTGGCAGTTAGTACATAAATACGCCAGTGTGTAGTTATCGATGGTATGAACATAAAGGTCTACAGGTCACACCACAACAGAGTCTGTATAAGGTTTATGAGTAAATGCTGTACATTTACCTTTTTTCACACTCCACAGGGCCAGAGTTAACATTTTCCGAGCCTATTCTATTACGAAAAGCTTTTATAGGTTCTGTGGTTTAGAGACCTGTAAGTTCATTATGTTGCTGTACGTGCACGTACTTTTGAAATGCCACCATCAAGCAGGTGGAAATAATACGGTTTCATGCACCCCCCAAAAATTTCAAGTATAAGCAACCGTAATTTTTATGCCGTCACCGCTTTGGTACAAAGATCGTGTAGATTTGGCTTTGTCCATCTGTTTGTCCTTCCTGCCTCCAACATGAAATGTGCATTTCACATGGCCCTAAAAGTGTTTGACCTGCAGTCATGAAACTTTACAGGATAATTACTCAGCATATGCAGATGTGCAGCTGGGTGTTTGTTCGTCTGTACGACGCCCTTGATTTAGTGGAAGGGACCATTGTCTGCTCCACAATATGTCCAGTTCTCTTTACAATATTGTCAGATGGTAAATTACAGGCAGGTAAAGTGATAAACCACATCATCAGTTGAAATCAAGAAAGGTGTTGGTTGACTTTGCCACGATGAACACAGACCCCAGTCAAGGTTTGTTCAAATTTCACGCTGTCACATGTACCTTGTATGATATTTTACTTTTGTTCCTTTCAGCTATTATTGTAATGACATCTTTTACTGTTTCCAAATGACCATATAAATAACAACAGGGGGGGGGGAGGGAGGGCACATCTGTGTCTTATGGACACTTTTCTACTTATGTCTGGATGCGAACCCAGACATTTTGTTTTTCCAAGAATATCTCTCTCTCTCTCTCTCTCTCTCTCTCTCTCTCTCTCTCTCTCTCTCTCTCTCTCTCTCTCTCTCTCTCTCTCTCTCTCTCTCTCTCTCTCTCTCTCTCTCTCTCTCTCTCTCTCTCTCTCTCTCTCTCTCTCTCTCTCTCTCTCTCTCTCTCTCTCTCTCCCCCCCCCCTCCCTCCCCGACCAAAGACCAAATTCCTCAGACACTATTATTCCGAACACCACCAAACACACCATGGTGACTGACC
Source organism: Hermodice carunculata (assembly GCA_964020975.1). NCBI lineage: Eukaryota > Metazoa > Annelida > Polychaeta > Eunicida > Amphinomidae > Hermodice > Hermodice carunculata. The sequence continues at coordinate 313,014 of CAXHWN010001018.1, read as the reverse complement.
TATAAGTGAAATTCTGCATGCCATTTGGAATAGTCATTATGTTTAAAATTATGCACATTAGGGGCAATTCCAATTTTAAAAGTTCCATATCTTCCAAACTATTGCAGGTTGACACAAAATTTCAATGTGGATGTATAGGTTTGTGACACCTGCCAACATAATGGACAGTAAATGAAAGTAAAAGAATTGTAAATTATGCCAGTTAGGGGCATTGAAAAATTTAAATGTCGAATATCTCCAAAACTATTATAGATACAGATGCAATTCTTACTTCATTTTACATGTTTATGGCAAAACCAAATTCAATGAACCATGAACCAAAGTTGTAGGATTTTATGCAAATTAGATGAATATGCCAAATTCAATTTTTGAATAGTTTTAAAACTACTAGAGATAGAGGTGTACATCCAACTTGAATTTATGGGTTTGTGACGTAGCTTTATCCAATAAACCATGAACCAAATTTGTAGAATTCTAAGTTTTGTAAATTATTTGAATAGGCAAAACTTAAATGTTGAGTAGCGTCAAAACTGTTATAGAGAGAGGTGTCATTCCAACTTTAATGTATAGGTTGTGACATAGCCGCATGCAATGAACCAAAATTTTAATTTATGGAAATTGGTTGAATACACAAAAGTTCTTAAATAACTTCAAAACTATTATACATAGAGGTGCCATTCCAACTTCAATTTGAAGGTTTGTGAGACAGCCACATCTGATGAACCATGAGGTCAAGTTGTAGAATTTTTAATTTTTGCAAATTAGGCGAATACACAAAATCTAAATCTTCAAATTGCTTCAAAACTATTATTGATAGAGGTACCATTTCAACTTTACATTATAGGTTTGTGACATAGGTGCATCCAATGAACCATGAACCAAAGTTGTAGAATTATAATTCATGCAAATAAGGTGAATAGACAAAATCTAAATCTTGAATAACTTCAAAATTATTGTACATAGAGGTACTATTCCAACTTGAATTTGTACGTTTGTGACATAACTGCATCCAGTGAACCATGAACCAAAGTTGTAGGCTTTTAATTTAAGCAAATTAGCCAAATACACAAAATTGAGATCTTTGAATAGCATTTAAACTTCCATAGATTATTTGTGTCAAACTTCAGTTTGTAAGCTTTTGACTTGGCCACATCCAATGAATCAAGAACCAAAGTTGTAGCATTTTAAGTTATGCATATTACGCTAATACACAAAATTTAGATTATGTTGAACAATGACAAAGTGTACCATTTCAAACTGCTCTCATTATGAAGACACCCAGACAGATTCGCTGTGAAGCAGATCTTCTTTTTTCTGTGCTAAAACCTTCACAGTTTAAATAAAAAGTACATCAGGAACACACAGGGAGCAAGTCATGTGAATTGTGCATGGATGTGGTGGAGCATCATGGGAAAAAATGTTTGAAAGAAAAATTATGCATCATTTAATCTGAAAATGCTGCGGTCTAAAAAATTGTGAAAGGAAACTCTTGCAGGGAATAACCTGGCAATAACTTTTTCTTTTTTCTCTCCCCCTCTCTTTTTTTCTTCTTCCTTTTTTTTCAAGGTTTAATAGATGAAAGGTCTATATTGATACACAGACTTGCATTTTAAACTCCAAATGTCATGAGAAAATTATTGGACTAATTTGTACAAAGAATCTGCCCCCATACGCCACAGTTAAGACTTGAGTCTACAGCTCTGGCTGGTCAGAACAAGTGTCCAATCTGCAGAAAGCACAGACATTGACCCATAGCATACAACATGGTGTTATCTACAATTCTGTTTCAGTATGTTTTCTGTTAACAAGAAATTGGAGCAGATGATGATGACAGCATTTTTATTGACATGAAAGTCAGTATGGAGTCGTCAGTCAGAGTATAGTATTATAAAAGTCGAACATGTACGTAATTGATAATGGCAGCAACTGCATCGACAGTAATGCAAAACTACATTGTACTGTTTAATCTACTCTCTACAAGGTACTATTAAGCTGATTTCAGTTGGATGTAGAGGCGTACTCTGTTCACTGTAACGATCGATACAAGGACCTCACTTGTCAGATAATTCTTAGTTAAATATATGTCATCTGGCCAGTTGGGGGGGGGTTAAATAAATGACTTTCATTTACATTCTCACACCACGCCAAAATGAGGATATTACAAAAGACTGCATATTATATAAAGCATGGATTTTCATGTTTTTATCTATTATTTGCAGGGGCCAGCGGGTTATGTGTTCGGAGCAAATCAGCTGTGCAACCAATCCCAGAAGGAAGTCGCCCTACTTCACGACCACCGAGAATTGGACAGCTCCCAAGGTAACCAAATATACATTACTCATGATTTAATTTCCCTGCAGTCTGTGCCTCAAGTCCTTCTCTTTATTCAGTCTCCACTGAACGAAATATAAACTTCAAGACACTACAGTGTAGTCCTGGACGCTATCAGGGAGTGCAGAGCAGGCTCCTATCACCTGACTTTTCTTGCAAAGATACCAGGGAGGCAGGGAGTTGGAGCATGGAGAGACCGAAGCCGCCTGAAAATCCAGTGCTCTCTCTTCTTAAAGCCCCCAGCACAAGGTGGATTCTGATGTGACATGGTAGCATCCACCGTATCACTTTCCCTGTTAGTTGGTCCGTGTTAAATGTTCCCTCCCCGTCATAAGACAGGTTTGCTATAAGGCAGTCTACTCCTTGGACCCCTATCAACAGCACTGTTAAGAGGGAGCAGAGTGTCAGAAGCGCTTATGATGTTTGATTCTCTCCCATGCATGATGGGCGAATATGCGGAATATTAAGCTGGAATGCCAGACCCCTGTCCACCTCCCTGCCCCTCAAGATAATTAAAAAAGAAGATGAGAAAATTCAGCTTTTTTTCATCTTGCTGGTCATTTTCAGGGATGCAGCTCAATCTACTTTTCATCTGAAAAAAGGGAAAGGTTAGACATCTTATTTTACCCCTTTTCTTGGGGAAAAAAAGGTCCATGTAGGGCTACCTGGTGCTGTTACCAAAATGTCTTATGAGGAAAAAAATGGGTTAGCTTTGCATATTTTTTTCATTTGTGCTTTTTGCTTACTGTAATTGCTATTAAGACCTAGCTTATAGCAGGTAGTGGGTTTGGTTTTGTGTTTGTTTTTCCTTTTTGTTTTTGTTTTTGCCTTTTTTTGTTTTGTTTTGTGTGTGTGTGTGTGTTTTTTTGTTTTGCTTTTTTGGATGAGCAAAACAAGCAAAATGAACATGCCTGTAACCAAATCTGGTACTAGTATGTGCTGCTACCTGGTGGCTAAAGTGTGCAGTGCTAGATGTAGTTTTGGTTCTACACATGAGATGGCAGCACCATACAATTCCACCCAAGGTTTTATCTTGTACATGATCCACAAAGGATTCAGCAGGGCTAGAATTTCAGCGAGAGTCTGAGGATCCATTCTCATAAAGATTCTCCTAAACTTGTCTTTCCTTTAAAAGAAAATTAATTGGCAAAAATCCAAATAGATTCTTGCAAAATTTTGCAAAATTCTGGCCCTGGATTGACATGAATTGCTGTATCCAGACCATTTTATTAAATGGACAATGCACAGTCTTTCTACAGATTAGATGAGTGCAGAGTTTTAGTTTTGAGGAAAAGTTCAGATATTTGATATCTTTCTGGCATAGTTATGGATATAAATCAGCTCTTACTGTTCCAATGATTAACAACAGTTGTAACTTTCACAGTTAATTTATAAAAACCACATATTTCCAGGACAAATCATTGCTTGTAGTTGTAACACCTTAAGGCTTGAAGGAAAAGCTAAATATGGAAAGAAAATCTTCTGATATTTATAAGAACAAATTGTAAAGATGGTCTGAATTGCCACACAGATATTGTGTTGTAGAATTTGTAACTGGGAACAAAAGTGCAGCACTTAAGTGCAGTCAGTGTCATAAAGCCCATTTTCTTTGCCCAACCTAGCTCAGGACTTTGAACCCTCAAGTTTTTTTCTGTGGTGTGAACATAATCATCCCTGAAGAATCTGAAGTACCTACCATTAACCATCATCCCTGCAGCCGTAGAAAATGGAGACATAAGGACAGGTCTGTAGCTTCCACTGCAGATATATGGACACGTGCAAGAATATTGATTTACCCAAAAATTGTGAAAATACCTTGTGGTCGTTTGCCAGAGGTGACCTTTGTAGCAGCTACTCAGTACATGTGCAGCGGTGTTGGTATAAGACAAATATAATTTTAACATGATCATTGTCTATAGGGGGATATAGAATTAGTAGGTATAGGGGCCATGTCTGTCCGTCCGTCCGTCTATAACAGTGATTCAATCACTTCACTTATTAATTAGATAATGTTCCAGGTTCATAGATATCACAAAAACGATGTGTCCTACATTCTACTTTTGCTATTAACTCAGCTGACGAACTGGTCAGAAGAACCGAAATAGTTATAGGCCTATCAATTCTCCTTTTATTTTTTGCAGAAGTAATAAAATTTGGATTTTGAGTGGTGGGGCCTGTACATGTTGGAAACACTGTAGTCTGTATTTAATAAAGAATATTCCAAAGGTTGAGACAACTGGTTTTAAACCACCAGTTGCCTTTTGTGGGTGATTGCCTGTCTCAAGTCAGGAATGAAATTTGTTTCTTCGTATTGGTATTGGAAGATGAATGTTGGTGCTTTGGTAACTCTGGAATCTCTTTGCCGTCATTTTTATGTCTCCCGGTGGAAGCCGGGGGACATATTGTTTTAGTGCCCGTTTCTTCCGCTTCTTCTTCTTCTTCTTCTTGTCGTTGTTGTTGTTGTTGTTGTTGTTGTTGTTCAGGTTCTTCAACACTTGGTTTCCGTGCAATAAGTCTTGAAGGACTTGACAGAATCTGATGAAACTTGGTAGGATTATGTATCTAGGCAAGACCTAGGTTGGGATTGTATTTGGGTGACCTTGACCTAATTTTCAAGGTCACAGGTTCACTTATGTGAAATTGGTTTCCGTGCGATAAGTCATGAAGAACTTGATGGAATTTGATGAAACTTGGTAGGATTATGTATCTTGGCAAGACCTAGGTTGGGATTGTATTTGGATGACCTTGAGTGAATTCTCAAGGTCACAGGGTCACTTATGTGAAATTGGTTTCCATGCGATAAGTCATGAAGAACATGATGGAATTTGATGAAACTTGGTAGGATCATGTATCTAGGCAAGACCTAGGTTAGGATTGTATTTGGATGACCTTGAGCAAATTCTCAAGGTCACAGGGTCACATGTGAAATTGGTTTCCATTCGATAAGTCATGAAGAACTTGATGGAATCTGATGAAACTTGGTAGGATTATGTAACTTTTCAAGACCTAGGTTGGGATTGTATTTGGATGACCTTGAGTGAATTCGCAAGGTCATAGGGTCACTTATGTGAAATTGGTTTCCATGAGATAAGTCATGAAGAACTTGATGGAATTTGATGAAACTTGGTAGGATTATGTAACTTTTCAAGACCTAGGTTGGGATTGTATTTGGATGACCTTGAGTGAATTCGCAAGGTCATAGGGTCACTTATGTGAAATTGGTTTCCATGAGATAAGTCATGAAGAACTTGATGGAATTTGATGAAACTTTGTAGGATTATGTATCTAGGCAAGACCTAGGTTGGGATTGTATTTGGATGACCTTGAGCGAATTCTCAAGGTCACAGGGTCACTTTTGTGAAATTGGTTTCCTTTCGACAAGTCATGAAGAACTTGATGGAATTTGATGAAACTTGGTGGGATGGAATTTGATGAAACTTGGTGGGATTATGTATCAAGGTAAGACCAATGTTGGGATTGTATTTGGATGACCTTGACCTAATTTTCAAGGTCACAGGGTCATTTATGTGAAATTGGTTTCTTTGCAATACATCTTGAAGAACTTGATGAAAATTGCTAGAGTAATGTATCTAGGTGAGAGCTAAAATGGGATTGTAATTTTCAAGCAAACTTGGTCATTTGTAGTTTGTTATCACCTGTAGCTTATTCAGAGACGTAAGTGTTCCACCGGGAGACATTTGATTTTCTGTTGGAAAATCAGTCTGTTCTAGTTTGATTTGTTTTTCTACATACGTGTATCATACTAGAGATGTCCGTATTGTAGTCAGGAATTGAAAGACTTGCATGACAAGTTTGTCATCACACCTGTTGACAAAGCTAGCAATAACATTACACTAACTTGGAAACAATACTGAGTGAATTAAATAATGAAAGTTATCAACAGACAGGAACCTCTGATACTGTTATCAAGGACCAAGTGGATAAAAACAAGGAGTTGAAATGCATTGTCTCAAATGAGGACAAAATTACCAATTATATATGCAATTGTCAAAATTCATAAAAACCCTGTTGAATTCAGCTTCATCATTGCAGCAGAGAAATGTGTTTCGAAACAAGTTGCCAAACGACTCAATAAAGTTCTCAAACTTGTCAAAAATTCACATACTAATTACTGCAAAAAAGTGAAAATGTACATGGGAGTGAATAGAATGTGGATTACAGATAGCACAAGTGATATTCTACCAGACATTGACAAAACCAACAATAAGAATGGTGCCCAAACAATTCATACCTTTGATTTCTCAACATTGTATACAAAGATCAACTTGATAGACTAAAAAAAGGTGTTAATTTCAATGTTGCATAAAGCGCTCAAAGGTACATGGCACATTTCAGTATTTTAAAATATTTGATGCTGAGGCTAAATTTGATAACGATAAGAGCAAAGGAATATCTTACACAAAGCAAGAGTGTGCTCAAATGATAGAATACATTATCAACAATGCATACTTTTGCTTTGGAACCAGAGTCTACAACAATATTAATAGTAGGCATACCAATGGGAACAGATCCAGCCCCATATATTGCCAACCTTTATTTACATTATTACCTCAGCTGACTTGTCAGTTAGCTGAGGTTTTTTTAGGGTCCATCGTCCGTCCGTCGTCCGTACTTCCGTCCGTCCGTCCGTCGTCCACAATTCACATTTTCGACTTCTTCTCAAAAACTGTCTGCCAGATTCACTTCAAACTTGGTGGAGATGTGCCTTGGGTGGGTCTCTACCAAGTTTGTTCAAATGGTCACGGTCCAGTGATTTTTGGATTTTTAATGAATTTTTTTGTTCTTTTTTGGGTAAATCTTAAAAAAATCTTCTTCTCCAAAACCGCTCACCCAATTGCTTTGATATCACACAGGAACACTCCCTGGGACTCCTAGTTCTTAATTTGTTCACCAGGTGGCGCTGCAATTTTTTAATTAATTTTTTGTGTGTTATAGCTATTTTCGACTTCTTGTCCAGAACCATCACTCAGATTAAGCTGAAACATGGTGGAAATGTTCCATGTAGAAGGGTCAAACAAAGTTGTTCACTATGTGGGAATGCTGCAGATTCCTGATTTTTAACGATTTTTTTCAATTCTGGTACTTGTCGGTCAATGCAGCTTTCCTATTGATTACTGTGGAAGTGAATGGGCGTTCTAATGCTGATTTACATTTTCGACTTCTCCAAAAGCGTCATCCAGATTTACTTCAAACTTGGTGGCAATGTACCTTGGGTGGGTGTCTACCAGGTTTGTTCCAATGGTCATGTTCCAATGAATTTGGATTTTTTTATGATTTTTTTTCCCAAAAATCTCTACAAAAGTTTTAATAGGAAAGTTTAACATGGGAATTTCTTGTAATGGTCATAACTTTAATAATATTGACCAGATTTACTTCAAACTTGGTGGGGATGTGCTTTGGATGGATTTCTACCAAGTGTGTTCAAATGGTCACGCTCTATTGATTTTTGGTTTTTTTTTATGAATTTTTTTGTTCTTTTTTGGGGCAAACCTTAAAAATTCTTCTCCTCTGAAACCGCTCACCCAATTGCTTTGATATCGTACATAGACACACCCGGGGACACCTAGTTCACAATTTGTTCACCTTGCTTTTTTTCACTTGTTCTCAGAACTGTCCCTGAGATTAAGCTGAAATGTGATGGATATGTTGTTGTGGAAGGGTCAAACAGTTGTTTACTAGGTGGCACTGCCTTGGATTCCTGATTTTTAAGGATTTTCAATTCGGGTACTTATCGTTCAAGGCAGCTTTCCTATTGATTACTATGTAAGTCAATGGGCATTCTAATGCTAATTCACAGGACAACTGACACGAAATTTACTGTTTACTTGATAACTTGAGATCTGTATGAAGGTCATGCTGAGACAGTACATGAATGACCTTGACCTCATTTGTGGGGTCACAGTGCAACATACATGAATTTTACTCTTCATTATAACTTGAGAACTACTTGAACTTTGATGTTGCACATGTAAGTGTTCTTCTATAAAGGTCAGACTTACTGAGAACATGGTGTCCTTGATCCTTTCCCAAGTTCATAGAGCTGCAAGTGTGATGAATGTCAAGATCAGCTGAGGTCACGGGCTGTTCACACAGCCCTCTTGTTATGAATCAAAATGGATGGAAGAATTGGCAAAAACAAACTTTAAAGCTGCAAGAGATCATATTCTCACACAAGAAGATTTATAGATGACCTGTGTGCTTTAAACAATGGAGATGAAATAAAGGGAATTTGGAAAAACATATATCCCAAAGAATTGATATTAAATCTGGAAAATGAAAATGATGCAAAAGCTACTTCCCTTGATCTGGAGATAGAAATAAAGAACAACCAGTATGTAACAAAAATATTTGACCAGAGAGACCAGTTCAAATTTGATATTATCTCATACCCTGATCTAACAGGAAACATTCCAGAGAAACAGGCATACGGAGTTTGTCTCGGACAAGTGATACGTATTGCTAGAAACACCACACTTTTTAGCTATTTTGTCATAGAGTCAGAACTTTGTTGCAAAAACTGCAACACAAAGGTTATAAAAAACAACTACACAAAACTCTGTTGAAATGTTTCCAGAGATATGACCAAATACCTAATAAATACAACACTAACTCAAGAACATTAGTCAAACTATGTCAAGATGGAGCTTGAAATGACAAAGTGTAATCTTCAAAGTGTTTAGAGTGGTAAGAGGGAAAGTACCTGGGGTAAAGTATACTTAACCCACCTAGAGAATTTTCTCTAGTCCATCTTAAGTCGGAAAACCATGATCCTACTCACTTTTTGCAGGATTTCTTTCTTTTCAATCTTCATCCATTATAGTGGAAGAGGTGGCTTCCAGCTAATACCTTAGTACACTTTACCTCATAACGCCTCTAGTCAACTTTATGGTGCTAAAAATTGTATTACTATTTACCTGTTTATACCAGTGTCAGTATGGTGGAATAGTGTACTTTTATGTTTCAAAGGAGATGTCTGTCTGTCTGGGAGCACATCTCTAGAACCCTAAGAGATAGAATAATGAAATTTATACCAGAGATGCATCATACCACGGGTTTGTGCGCTATGTGTTGTTTTTGACCTTGAAAACAGGGCCCAAGGACATATCCATTTTCGTGTGTCTGGTAGCTTGTATCTCTAGAACCCTTAGAGGTAGAATAATGAAATTTATAAATACCAGAGATGCATCCTACCAAGGGCATGTGTGCCATGTATTGCTTTTGACCTTAACCTCTTTTCAAGGTCATAGGGCCCAAGAACCATATGTATATTATATATATATATATATATATATATATATATATATATATATATATATATATATCTTTATTTTGAGAGGGTGGCTCAGTATATATATATATATATATATATATATATACATACATACATACATACATACATACATACATACATACATACATACATACATACATACATATATATGTATAGATCTTTATTTTGAGAGGGTGGCTCAGTTAGTGTAGCAAAGCACTAATCTTCGCTGAGGCCCTCTTAAATCAATGAGATACACAGTTAAGTATGTATAATGTACAGCAAAGTTACAACAGTGTGAACAATTATTTGCTTGCTTCACATAGTGACATCAGATGCTCGGTACAATTTCTCTTAAACAATAACAAGGTAGCAGAACTTCTGACTTCATTTGGCAACTGATTCCATGTTGCTGCACCATCATAACTCAAAGCCCTTTTCATATACAGTGGTACCTGCTGTATGCAGCCACTGCCATGAGCAGCCACACTGCTTTTTGTGGTCACCTTGCTGGCACACGAGAATCAGTTTCTTTGTATAGCTACCTGCAGTGACAGGTCCCCTGCTGTATGTGGCCACTTTTTCTTGGCAGAAAGGATGGTCACATACAGCAGGTACCACTTTACTCTTTTTTTGGGGCGAGCAAGGTAGAGATTATCCTTACTAACTGATCTTGAGTTCACACTATGAATATCTTGAAGACGTGCAAACATTTCTTTCATATGCTCTGGTGACTGGCCATTCAATGTTTTGTATACAAGGACTAATTTCTTAAATTTTATCAGTTCATCTAATGTCATCCAGTTGAGTTTCTATACCATGTCACTGTAACTATGAAATTCATTTGTGTCAGTTTTTGTTGCATCCAGACATGCTGTATACATAATATAGCTTTTTTCTGGATATTGTGGCGGGGGACATAGATCCTTTGGATCACTGTGTACTTGTTTATCTTGTGTCTGTTTGTCCTAAAATTAAATCTTAGTTTCTAGCAACTGATTTACTGGTTCTTGATTGTTTGTATTTCAACTGTGTGTTCAATTAAAACTTTCTTTGTTTCATATACGTATATTCTGATCGTATACGCATACAGTCATGTCATTAATTTCTTTTGGTCTCAAAATTTGTGGGGTTTTACTAAATTTTAAATCATGATCCTTTTTAAGAAATAATTTTCATGTGCATGATTTATTTTTAAGTCTTTGAGGATTTTAGAGCAAACAAATGCATGTAAATAAATAGCTTGCGCTTGCGCCACTTGTCAGTACGAACAGGTCCTGGGGTTGTATGTTTGTGCACAAAGGACTTGCCTTCACAGCCGACCCAAGCTGCGTATTTTGGCTATTCCGCCAGGTAACACGGAACTTGGATCTGCTTTCAGGCAAACAAAGGACCCGTTTTCTTCAAAACAACTACATGTAATAGAAACATCGGAACATCTGGCAGACTTGAGCATTTACAGTAAAAACATTACATAAGGAGTAGTAACTCTTTTATGTACCAATTCTACAGTTCCTGACCGATATCCTGTGGCAATATGCCTTGTAAGCCCCGTCTAACGGTGAGCTGGTAAACAGTGGCTTTCTTTCAGCATCAGCCTTGTAAGCCCCGTGTGACTGTGAGCTTGTAAATTACAGTCTGCTGTCTTTCTGCGTCAACACCTGGGTGTTTCACCCCATGAGCTTTCCCTTTCACTCATAGTGCACTGGAACTCATTAAATCTACTTACCTGTTAGCATATAGTGGTCCCCAGCTTATAAGGCCACCGTCACCTGTGCCAGAGATACGGCCTTACAAAGGGGTGGCCTCATTTGGGGGGGGGGGGGGGAATAAAACAAAAATACTATACTTGCTGCATGGGGGAATGGCCTGTGCACAGAGGATGGCCTCATATCAGAGTGCGGGTGGGTCCCGTATAAAAGGGGGATGACTGTAATGTCAGTGCCCTAGCATGAACTAGTGGGGCATTAGGAAAGATTGTTAACTCCTGTCGGATGAGACTCGAATGCTTTTCATTTGTTTCACATGGCAGCATCTAACCAGTCAGAGGTTGTCGGTTAGTACAGGTTTGGGATATATCAGGGTCTTTATTTTTTTCAGCTTTCATTTCTGAAACAATACTACCATAAAAGGCAATGTAGTCAAATAGATTTTCTTGCATTAACACCGGGAGGAATAAAGTTAATGTCTGTTCCACTCTGCCGCTCACTGACTCGTCATGCTTTGTACCAAGGAACCCAGTCAAGCAGAAACATCAAAAACAAACTCACACGCCCCCTCCCCCCCCAAAAAAAAGAAAGAAAGAAAAAAAATCCCACAATATGTACATTGAGGAAGTTCCGTGTCAACAGTGTGGGAGGTTTTACAAATTCTGTTTTGGACAAAACACATTGTTTTGGTGACCCAGAAGTTTGGGTCAGACATACATACATATAAGCCTGTGCCTTGAGGGGGGGAAACACTTCTTTACCTCTTTATCGGAGAGGACTGCAGTGTAGGACATGCTGTGGGCTTGATAGGAGGGACACGTGGATTTCCGGAGACCATATATTTAGGCAATGAATTCGGAAAAGATGGACAGGTTGGTTATGTTTAATATAGTACACTGCTGTGTGTCGTACTCTTCTGTCAAAGTTCGGAAGGCACTATTTTGGAAAATGCTGACACATGAACGAGTGAACAGATGCATGTACATGTATAGTTTTTCTTCATTGACACCAGCAGAGCATATCGATAGAAGTTAATGGTACGTGATGTATTATGTAGCCTCTAATATAATTCATCAGAGAGGAAAACTTTGCCATTTTGCCTCCTGCCAAAGCTCACACGAGACAGCATTGTGTTCTTTGTCACTGTGCATTTACACATGTTAGGGCAGCAAGTTGATTCCTTTGTAACCAAATTGAATCCTCTTATATACAGTACATGCTTATGGTGGTGTCAGAGTTTTGTGACAGTTTGTGTCCCCAGGGTCATTCTACTTAACGTGTACGTATACTACTAGTGGCCAAGCTGATCTCTGCATATTCACTCCGCTCCCAAAGATTACAAATTCAAGCAGTCTATGTATTCATGCACGTGCAAAATTATAAAAATGTAACATTAGCTTAATGTTAGTGGTGTAATTTTGTCAGTATATGAAGTACATTGTATGCATATGAAGTTGGCAGGAGCATGTTTATATGTGCAAATAGTTTTATACAAGTCTCCTAAGGTTGAAAACTTGCTATAGGGACAGCATCTGTACATGGAAAATGTGTCATGTACCTGAATATGTCAGACAAATGAGTCAAAGCGAAGGAGTTTGACTTTATGTCCCATAAAACTAATGTGTTCTAAAGTGAATATATCTGAGTGTCGTTATAATGAGGGTTCACCGTAACACGCCTCAAATACCCATGTGTGATTTTAGTGACAACATCGGATCTGAGCAATGTACCAGAAGACATACATACATATATAAGCGTGGTTAATATACTTTGTGTACTAGCATCAGTGCCAAATGCTATGGGTAATTTATTACTAACGTCTCTGGGGGTTGTAACTCATAATATATGGATATGGTTGCTCATGAGCAATCAAGCTTGTAAGGTGTCATTTTGGGGAGGCAGGTAATTGTGATAACAACCGGTTGATTGCTTGTACTAATAGTTGGCCATAGGTATAATCTGCAGCTTTGTGAACAAATGAAAGATATATTTGTGGGAAATTTATGTGCATAAACTTGCTAAAGGTACTTTCATTATAAACAAAACAAAAAAATCTTCAGTTTGGTAGGTCAATGGGTGCCAATCAAGACATCAATATGAATGCACTTTCATGGATCTGGGTGTATGTAGCAGGTTTATGCTATTTGAAACGTTTGGACAACACACTGTAAATCACATGAATAGATGTTCATAAAGTTTGCATAATACATGATGCAGTTCCTCCATGTATGTCATGGTTATAGGAATTGTGTTTGCCCACATAATACAAGTTTTGAATTCCTGTAAACATACCATAACATCTCTCTCTCTCTCTCTCTCTCTCTCTCTCTCTCTCTCTCTCTCTCTCTCTCTCTCTCTCTCTCTCTCTCTCTCTCTCTCTCCTCTCTCTCTCTCTCTCTCTCTCTCATCTCTCTCTCTCTCTCTCTCTCTCTCTCTCTCTCTCTCTCTCTCTCTCTCTCTCTCTCTCTCTCTCTCTCTCTCTCTCTCTCTCACATTTAACCCCTTCCTAGTGTAGAATAAAGACCGAGTCATCAGCTTTGCTGGTTGCAGGCTGGTCACATCATAGTGTGCCCAACCTTCACAAAGGAATGCTATTGTTGTAATGCATGCTGTGATAATGATTCTATTTCTAAAATGAAAATGTCACCATTTTTCTTTTCTGTTGATGATAAATTTAAGTAAAAGGATTGAGGCAGACAACAAGTGACATTGCAGTGCTCCTGGGCAATTTGAGCATTAAAAGATGGAGTTATCGTTAAATATGAAGCACTTTCCTCCAAAGCAGACCCAAGCTGTGTATTTTTTCTGCTCCTCTGGGTGTAGTAACACGGATCTTGGTCTGCTTTGCAGGCAAATGAGCTACACGTACTTCCATTTTGTGGCGGCAGCACTCAGACCAATGTTGGTGGGAAGAGGGCAGGCCCCAACACAATGTTGTGGTTTTTAACCACCGTGTTTACTCTAAATCTGGCACTGTATGAGCAGAGATCATGACAGTATATGTTTCCCATATGAATGCCATTGACTCATGATATCTGCGGGCCCTGAGTGACATTACGGGTAGACGTTCTTTTATAACAGCACGCATTGTGGCCCGCTCTCTCTGTGATGTCTGCTTAATGTGTGTTAGCAGCCGTACCCCCTTGTATATGAGCAGGGGTTTAAGGTGTTCCAACTGCCACTGATGAAAATCATGGAAGATTCGAAACTGGTCAGGCTTTTGCCTGTTTGAGGTGTATCTGCCATTGGTCTTACTTGGTCATTTTCTATTCTTTCATAACAGCAATTGTAGATTGCTTCTGCTTGACAGGATATAAATGTCCAGAATCCAATGGACTCTGTGACAAGGTGTCCAGGGGTTGAAATTCACGCTCCCCTTCCGGCCTGAGGCTTGTAGGAATTATTCGGAGCTATAAAACGCTACAGTATCTGTGGTATGGTAGTGGAGCATTATCGAACATTTTGTGGGGATACAAATTAAGTTGATATGCAAAGTTTCTCCTGTTGTCCATTTGAAGCTGTCCATACGTTTGTCTTTCGAAGGTCATTTTTTTTTTGTGTAAACATCATCTGAAAATTAAAGAGGAAAAAGAAAGGCTGTTAAATATTGGCACAGATATGTCTCCTTGAAACTCCAAAGTATTTACCTTTTTATGATGACAGAAAAAGAGTCCAAACTTTACTGTAGGAACTTATCCTCAGGACCTGATGTATGCCGGCCCTGTAGGTCTGTACAGAAACTAATAAAAGCTCAGCGAGACAAGAAACTAAAGTACAGATGGAAGTCTTAGGACTCGTAAAGATTTTAGTGTAATTTCAACTGCTGGTATTATTGTTGTGGGACCACCCAAGGGGGGAGCGGTTATATTTTCATGTTGTTTGTTCAGACTTGGCCAATACTTTTACGAGTGCTGATGTTTCATGGGTGCAAGGAGCGTGGGGCCAGTGAAGTGCCTTTAATCCAGTATTCATGTATATTCGTGGGGCCAGTGAAGTGCCTTTAATCCAGTATTCATGTATATTCGTGTCTGGCCCAATGCAAGCCGGGAACCATGCCAAGTTACCATGGTTACAGGGGTGTGACGATCATGGCAATGGCTGTCTCAAGGTCTGTAAGAAGGCTCTAGTCTACTAAAATACCAGTAAGATACATAACAGAAGAAAACATAAAAAAAGACATCTATCTGCATGGACAGATCTATATAGTCTTCAAAAATTTGTAGCCAAAATTGGAAATATTGGCATAATAATTAAACAATGATTTTGTAGTGGCCCTTTAATAATGCATTGAAAGATGTTTTATCCCATTTATTTACACATTTCATCAGCCAAATTAGAAAAGACATTAGCAGTTGGCTAATGGTCAGGGCAGTCCCTTCATATGTCTGTGGTTTCTTCTATGCCTACATGATCCATTCACCTTCGGCAGGACTTCCTGGCCACCTGAAACCCAAATTGACCTCAGTTGTACCTGGTACTGCTATGGCACTTTTTTGGACTTCATGTTTTGGTGACCTTGACCTAATTTCCAGGGTCACAGGAGCATTGTATGTGCATCAGTTGATCCATCAGCTGTTGCTTTGGCATTGGAATGCCTTTACTCAGTAGTTTAAATTTTTATCCTGCAAAGGGACTGCATGACACACAGAAGCTGTTTATACACTTCCATTCATGTATTTATTGTTTATTACATGTACTGACACACAGGTCTGAACTGTCCCTGCAGCACATAAAGTGCCGGAGGGTATTGTCATACACATCATTGTCCGTCTGTCTGTCCGTCGGTCCGTCGGTCCGTCTTGTCAATGTTATAGTGGACCACATTTGTATTCAAAACCAGCATCATCTCATTATTTTTAAAGTTGTTATGAAAATTTTGAAGCATGTATTTGATGGCCATATGAGTGACACACAGTACAGTGAGTGGTCTCTGTCACTGGGACCTGCCCCAAGAACACATCCAAAAGCGCTCTTTCATTTCGTAGACAACAATATGGAAATTGTGTGTAAAGTATTCACCTGCGAAGTCTGACAAAAAATTTTTTTTAAAAATGCAGAATTGAAAAAAAATACATTTTTGGTGCCGTGGATACTCTGTTCTCTGAATGCTATTTTTTGTCAATGAAATTTACTCATTCTTTCATGTACATTTCTGATATACTGTCAGCTACTTTATAAATTAATTAACCACGATTGCTGATTGATCTGGAGAATTTTGGTCTCGAGTCAACACCCCTGGACAGTAAAAAAAGTGGACTCGTCCATTCCCCAGCCCGCCCCAACTTGTTAACAAGAAAATTTTGAATGTGCCAAACATTTCTGCAGAATCAACTTTCTTTTTTCTGTTTAGGACTAAGGGAGTGTCAGTGATGTGTTTTATGTTTATCAAGACTCAGAGGCTGTGTATGTACCATGTGTGAAACCATATAAGGAAACTGTGCAATTAGCCATTGATTAATCTGTCTATGTACATGTTACATTCTGGTCATTTTAACCCATTCCAGCTCCAGAATAAGCAGAAATAGAACACTTTTCCTTGTTTCCCAATAACTGAATGTGATCGTGGTAGACGTTTTTCAAACTTCCTTAATTATAATTCAGCAACACACACACACACAAAACCCCCCCAAAAATGTACCCACCCAAAGGCTGTTTAAG
Organism: Hermodice carunculata; assembly: GCA_964020975.1. Classification (NCBI taxonomy): domain Eukaryota; kingdom Metazoa; phylum Annelida; class Polychaeta; order Eunicida; family Amphinomidae; genus Hermodice; species Hermodice carunculata. Next base: position 296,025 of record CAXHWN010001018.1, on the reverse strand, counting down.
TTCCTTTAAACTCTTTTCAGCTCATTTCTTTCAGGTGCATGTCTTTCATAATAGAACGCAAATGAAAGTGTGATTTTAGAAAGTTTCAGTAACTTTGGTGATTGGTGCACCAAAGAGTTAACATGTCGCTTTCCATGATCTAGTTTGCCTCATTCACCTGGAACATCCCAGAGGGATGCTCAGCCTGACAGGACAGCCAAAGCTGTCATATTAACCCTTTAACTCTTCTTTGCTGATTTTGACAGAAGTCGGCGTGCCCTGACACTAGACTCATACTCCTCTCAATCAGCCTTTCATTCAGGTGCCAGCTCGCCTATGTTTAGCAGAAGAGAGCAGAAACCATTAGAGTGGTGTCGTCAACAGTTTCTTCCACATGCTTGGGGCACCCAAAGTGCACCAAGGAAAGCTGTTGACTCAGCCAGAGGTTGGCACTGAAGGGTTAATGGCTATAGATTGGGCGGTGGGGGGGGGGGAATTCTTTGTGCCTAATACTTTTGGATGTAATCTCGAGAAAGTATGCTGAAGAATACAGGGGTTAATCTGAAAAGTGACTCCTGTCAACAACAAACTTCCAGTCAGATAAGAGTCTGGTAGGTGTCCCAGTTAGGCCATGTCATGCAGTCTTGTTTGGGTGTCTGGTGGGACAGCTCTGATATCAGCAATAGGCCTGTTGTCTACAAGAGACCATGTTGTCCCTCGTCTATCTGCTCGGTCGGGCGTACGTACGATTTAGACACGGCCACAGGGACGTGGGGCAAGGAGTTCTGTGAGTAACTTGACGTCAGATATGTTGTAAGAAAATGTGTGCACGTGTGACATGAAATAGTTCAGCCTAAACTAGATGTAACCTGTGAGTGCAAGTGTTATAAGTGTCCAATGGGCAGGTGATAGACGCTTTGAGGAATTCTCTCTCCGTGTTCAGTTTTACTCTCAATGAGCAATTGTGTCTGGAAACTTACATGCATTGTAAACATATTCATTTGTCGTGGATTACATAATGGCTATAATGAATGAAATGGGAGATTCTCAAAACATACAAAGTTAAACAGATTGCATACACTGTATGCAAGATGAACAGGACAGTAATGAAGATATATGGACGTGTGACCTTAATAGAAATTGTAACCATTAACACACCAAGAGTTAAAGCCCGAAGGTTCATTAATACATTTTTGTCCTGCATTGAAAGTTTGTTCATTGGGGGGAGGGGGGGGATATCTAGGTCAGAAAATTGTTGTAGTAATATTTTGAGAAACTACTGCCTATGGAGATTCAGATAGTTCTAGTTTGTTGAAGTGAGCGTTCCCTTCAAATGTTCATAATGGTTCACTTTAATTATATGGATAAGTTCCAAGGCATGACCAGTGCAGCTGTCTCGTGACACGGCCAAGATGTCGTAGCTGCACAGTCAAACCTGTCTTGTCAATCCAAAGAATATTGTCCTTCAAGACAGGTTTGTCTGTGCCTGCAGCGTGAACGATGATTCCAGACCCGGTCTGGAAAACTCAGTCCCTATCACAGTTGGGACACTGATATTTGTTTAGTGTTTGACAGCAATGTTATGTTTTTTATGCCTTCTAGTAAAGACCAGTGTGGTTTAATTGGATTGTAATTTGGTGTTGCCTTGGGGTGCAGTCTTCTAAAACCAAGTTCTATGTGCTGTTAAGCTTGCTATTACATTATTGACAAGCTTAACAAGGACAAGGCGCCTGACAGACAGTGATGGGTGACGTGGGCGCTTTTAATATTTGGTAACGAGGGTCCTTGAAGACAGGTTATACAGAGCTGTCATTTTCTCTATGTTCAGTCGGGTGTGAACCGTAATTCACTGATGCATTAAAAAAAAAAAATGCTGACCGAAGGATATGTGTGTCAATAGAACAGACACACGGACCTTTAACACTTTCTCCTTTACATCAACCAAAACCAACTGCTGGCCAAATGTCATCAGCTTTAATGTCAGTAGTGAAAAATAATTTGAGTGAGAATTGTTGATGAAACTGATGACAGTAACATGCCCTAGGTCAACAATTGTCCTTGGGCTGAAGGATTCTTGTAAAGGAAAACTGTTGACCCTTTTAAAGTCAGTCCTTCTACTTCACAAAAAGAAAAAGAAAGAGTTAATCTTGTGATTAAATCCAATATCATTTAAATAATTACTTTAATAACTGTAGAGTATAATGGAAAAAAAATCATGATAATGCTGGTTGTCCTGATAATAGAGTGTAAGGATTAGTTTTCATATGATATGGTGGTTGTTTCCTGGAGATTAGGTCATTATGCTTAATAGCAGTGCTACCATGCAATTAGTCATGTCTAGCAATGAATTATCATAACAAAAAGTATTTTGTTTCAAAATCCCCCCCCCCCATGTACATTGACATGGATTGCCAGTATTTATGATAAGGAGGAGGGGGAGTAGTGGGCCAATCAGATGTAAGAACAATGTCATGTGACCAGTCTTTTTTTTAGCAGTGAAGACCATGCCTTGTTTTGATATGAGAGGATTTTATCAGCAGATGTGAAGACAGAGGTCCCTAAAAGGCACTTAATTGGTCTGCTGTCTGCTGATACACTTGTCTCTCTGTAACTTTGTCGCATTTTCATCTTTCATAGATCATATTTTGACAAAGAAACGGAACAGTGAAAAATACAGGACCAAACTTCATGCACAGGCTGCTGGTCTGAGTCACAACCAAGCCCACTAAAAAGTGGACACGTGAAAGGTGTATGCTCGTGCAAAGAGAGTTCACACCATGGCACAGTGGGCTGGGGTTGTACGTTAATCAGTTCACATGGAAGCTTGTATGCTTTGTTTTGATAAGGCCTGCATAAAAAAACAGGAATAAAATTGTTTACTTGCTACTCAAAGCTGCTAAGGCCAAAGTCACCCATTCAACGCCCATGATTAACTCTTGGGTGCCAGGTCTGGTTGTCAGTTACAACTGGGCTGATACAAGAAGTACATGTACTTTTATGTGCATGTTTTTTAATTTTTACAAAGGAAATACTCTTTACAAGAGCTTTCTTTGAGAGGGTCAGACCAGATTTGCGTGCTAGTACCATAATAATGCTGGTTATGTTGCTCATAGAGCACAGGAGGAAGTCATTGATGCAATTTATACGGAGATCAACAGTTAATATTGAGATTGGCTCAATTTGAACATCTGTGCACCAAAAGGGGTATTTTAGCCATTCATTTTCAAACAATCAAATTTTCTTTCTTCACTAGATAAGAAATTGCCTTTTATGATTTTAGCACAGGTACTTAACAATCTGTCAACACCGAGGCCTGTTAGAGTTAAATGCAATTGATAAAGTGAATAACACTTTTTTCCACTTTACAGCAATCGTCCTGTCATTATCCTGTGTTCACTATAGGCTTAAGATCAATAAATAAATCACACTATAATAATATAAATATGCACTGAAGCACACTTACCATACTTGGCATGGGATATACATGTGAACTCAAAAAAGTGTTGTTTTGATCAAAGCATGAGTTTTGGTAATATATGTTTTTATATTTTCTCTGTTATTTCAAACACGGCATTCCATAGTTTTTAGCTCTGCTGACTTGTTTGCGTGGTTAGTCAGCAGAGCTTATGAAATTCATTTGCATCCATTTTCCATCTATTCGTCTGTGTATCAGTTGACTTTTTTACATTTTTGACTTTGTCTCAAAAACCAATGTATACCAAGGAAAGCTGTTGATTCTGGGGCCTCTGATCTTGAGAGGTCTCATCTAAAATTCTCAGTCAAATTGTTTTTCACTACTGTTGAAATTAATTGAAAACACGGAACATGTTGTTGGAAAGTTGATTGTAGTCTATAGTTTGCATATGATGGTTTTTTTTTTAGTTTTTGTTTTGGTTGGAAGCTTTTTCTGTCTATTCAAACATGCAGGTACAATTACAGGATTAAAATGGAACTGGGTGCAATGGGAACAGTGTTTAACTTCCCTAAGCCCCTTGGATAGTACAGTGGTCCCTGTCTTAAAAGGCCACTCCAATGAGAGGCCACCTGGCTTGAAAGACCACATTTCTCAGGTTCCTGCTGCTATCTTTTTATGTTATTCTACCTGTAATGAGAGGCCACCTGTATTGAGAGACCACTTTTGGGCTGCCCTTCAGGTGGTTCTCAACTGGGCTAGTTTTAATATTATATTCCATATACATGTATATGTACCAAATATACCAAATCGTGTGTGTGTGGGGGTCTGTGGGTTAGAAAATACTGACTGTGGTAAAATTGACGTGCATACATACATACATATCTATATGCTTTGCTGGTATGGTAAATCCTTGTTGAATATTCTGTGTAGTGTGACACTAATCATTGTGGCAACTTAGGGACTCATTCAGACTAAATACTCACAATATATTTTTGAACTTGAAAAGATTACGACGCAAAATATATATATTTGACTTGATGCAATGGGATAATAGATCCAGGTCCATCTTGTCAGGTCAGTATGTCATATTTTCAGTATGACTGTCCAGTCATAGTGTAGATAAGAAGGTAGTAGTAGTAGAAGTGATACTGGGAGCAAAGCACGTAATTGGACCCAAGATGGATGCACAATAAAGCAGCAAGTGAAAATGGATACGCTTTATACCAGAGTTGGTACTGACCACTGCCTGTGTAGTCATAAGACGCCAGCAGTTGCTGTTGTCTTCTGACAATGGCATAAGTTGTGTGGGTGTTGGGTGAAACCAGGTAACAAGCATACATGACATGGACTGGGGTATTGTATGCTTTGTATGAAAAGACTATTATCTGGCCTAGGAAGATCCATCAAAATTGATTGTGAATATAATATCTTCTGTCCACTTTTTTTATCCAATTGTTTGAAAATACATGTAGATGGGAGAGAATTTAACAATTTCCATGCTATAGTATTCAGTGCCATGTTTTGGACCGAGTCAACAGCTTTCCTCAGCAAACTTTGGGCACCAAGGAAAGCTGTTGACTCTAACTATTACATTCTATGTAAGTAACAGGCTAGTACTCAAATGAAAGGTTTTGTACAAGGAACATGAATCCAGCACCCTTATAATAATGAATAGCAGTGTATTTTAAGTAGTTCAAACTTCAGCTGCAGTTGGCGCTGCAAGAGTTAAAGTGTCCTTGACTGTGTATTTTTCCTAATGTTAACAATTTTTTTTTTTTTTTTGGACAGGAGCCATATGAACTTTTCCCCAGCATTTTTAGGTACATTTAAAAACATGTTCTCAAGTCAACATTGGCATTGACATATGAAATTTTAGCCGTTTGCGCTGCGGATGGGAGATACAGGTTCACGCAGTTCATGTGAAGCCTGCAGCTTGTTTGCGTCCCTCAGAGTAGTTTGCCTGGTGGCCACCAGGAGGATGGACTGCGACTGCTGCTTCACCTGTTGCCTGTGTGCATCTTTTGACTAAATTTCTACTGTATCTGTATTGATTCTAGCTAAAAGGATACTGTGCAGATTATTTTTATCATAGAATTATTGAAAATGATATTGCAAAACTAAAGTTTAAAACTGTAGGTCTAACTTGTATACTAATATCATGAATATATGTAAAATGACATCAGGCTGTCATCAATGCCACCGTACCTGTCTACATCCAGGGACAAGTAACAAGAAGAGGTTTTGCTACCAAGGAAGGCATTGATATTTAACAAAGAGTAAAGAAGTGAACACAGTTTCAGAGGGGAGATTGTCCAAATGGAGATAAATTTCAGATGGAGAGTGAGGATCTCCCTAGATCACTATATGTTTCTGTTAATTTTGCTCTCGGTGGAGTGAGGTGGGGGGTGGGGCGGGCACATAAGTGGATGCAATAGTAGCGAGTCAGGGGGATGCTTTGGAGGCAAGAGAAAAGTACTTAACTGGGGAAAAAATGGAGGAGACTTGGCAGGTCATATGCAACACAGATGAGGAAGTGCGGATAAAAAGCTGTACAGATTTTTTTTTAATAAACCACCATTATGATTCCAACAGGGACAGTGTGTCACCATGCAGCAGTTGCCAGTCACCCATTTGCTATGATTATCAAGGAATAAAAAAAAGGAGATGTCATCAATATTTCAGGTGGACTTGTGCATGAGATGAGACAGGGTGGAATCTGGAATTGACTTTACGACCTGAGCCATGTAATCAGGTCTGTCTGGCTTGTACATGGCCAGAGGGATGCGACTAATAACTGTAGTGAACCCATTATGAAGTCTGTTATGTATCTAGTACCTGCTTCCCATACAGACTTGTTGCTGTAGTAATTAATGAACTTCCACTTAACACCTGCACCCCTCTTGGAAATTGTCCATTTTGTGCCAGAGTAAACAACTGTTGACCTCTGGCTTCAGTGCACTCAAACATGTCTGGCTGACACTCGCTTTTTACTGACGTCGTCTCTTTCTTTTCGTCTAAACATGTTTTATTTCAGACAATGGTTTGGGAGGATATGAAGCCTATAGGGACCTCTTTGACGCTTTCAGTGCCAGCGCTTGGGACTGAGTCAATGGTTTTCCTTGGCACACCAGGTGCACCAAGGAAAGCTGTTGACCTGGACTTTTATATGCTCTGGAACTACAGGCCAGCATGCTGGTACTTGAATGAAAGGTCTTTTCACAAGGAATATGAATCTAGCATCCTTATTATAATTGAGAGTAGTTTGACTTTAGTGGCAGTTGGCAATGAAAGGGTTTATTGCTCTCTTATGTACATGTTATTGTTCACAGATTCATTCATCAGGAAACTTCTATGTGCGTCAGGTGTCCGTTCTCTTGTACATTCTCTACAGTCAAATTGTCTCATTTCCGGCTTGCTGTACGATTTCAAATTTGTAACTGCTGTCAGAAATCTCTTATCTTTTAAGACTGGAGGATCACAGATCTGATATTAATATTTGTCAGAGGTAGCATGATGTAGTGTTAGTGTTGCTTGCAGGTGAAATTTAAATGATCACAGGTGGGATCTGCCTAACAAGTTAGAACTAAAACTGCTTCATTCCTAATACTATTTCATCAGCGAATTAAGCAAAAATAAAAATACCGCAAAATTAAAGCAGCGTGCATTATATGTCTCAAGTTTTTATGCTCACAGGGATACTAGTTCAGTGGTACCTGGTCTCAAGACATTGACCTCTTATGAAAGACTGCATTATCATTTTTCAGACCACCTCAGTCTTCTTGTTTGTATGGTGAAAGAAAAGCTTGAAGGCCGCACAAGGGGGATGGACTGCTTGACTTCCTTTGTACTGTCATTGGCCCCCGCAAAGAATACCAAACATGCATGCTTGATCGTTCCCACTTCCGCGGAGAAAGGGGGTCATTTTGGGACCTCGGCAAGGTTTGCAAAGTTGTAAATTAGGGGTGTTTTAAAAGGCCCAGGTCAGCGAAATCTTAACATTATGGTATGTTTTGTACATTCTCCACATTTTCATCAAATAGGGTATCTATGGTGTAATACTACCCTCTCAATCACTCATGCTTATACCCCTGCTTATCAGGTTCCCAGCCAGGTTTTTCAACCTGAAACTTTTTATGGCTGACCTGTGGTTACATGCACAAACCCCCAAAGGGGCCTCCGGTACAACTTCCGGTGTTTGCGCATGCTCACCAGTTTCTCTCCTGGCTTCCGCCCACGTTGTTGTGGTGATCACAGGAGTGCCCCAAGATCGGCTTGTTTTTGCAGTTTTCACTGCCGGAGCAACTCGTCGCCCAAGGATCGAGATAAGTGTGGGGTAGTGAGTCGTTGGACCGTTCTTTGAGCGAGAAGCCTTGATTCCTACCTGTTTTTTTTATCTATTTGGTTTCAGGAACACGTGGTCTTTTCCCTTGAAAACCAACATGGCGGACAAGGATGTGGACCGCAAGGAGCGTGAGAGACGTCAAGAACGATCTCGCCTCCTTATCCAGCAGCTCCGGGGGAGGCAGGGGCGCAGCCTCTCACCCCAAGTGAGTGCTGGAACAGCTCCAGCTGTCCCTGCCAGTTCAGTGGCGGGCATCCCTGCTTCTCAGAAGCAGGATGTGGCCGGCCATCTGATGGGGAAGTGGGACAACCATCCGCACTGTAGAAAGTGCAGATGGGAGCTGGAGCGACTGCAGTGCTCAAGGTTACGACCTTGTCAGCACTGTAAAAGCTGGTCAAGTGAGAGGTGGGACCTCTTTGAGTTGGCAGAACGTCGGCGGGCTAAACGGTCTCACCGTAGAGCTCCATCCGTTCAAGACTCTCCGGCAAGCCTGCGAGTCACCACCTCCTCCTCTTTTCGGAGAGTTGAGGCGGTGGATAGTGCCTCGGATTCGGCGGGGGCGACCCCAAAGAAGAGGAGGCGCACTCGCAAGAGAAAGGGGGACAGGGCCGAGGAGCCTTCTGAAAAGAGGGCACCCGCCTTGGATCCGGGACTCAAGGCTATACTGGACACTATGCAGAGAACACAGATGCTGATGGCCACCACCATGCAGTCTTTTGTGCAATCTGCACAGATGAGAGTCCCTTTTCCCACACCAGCTGTGTCTGTGGCACCTGTGGGTCAGCAGACCCAAGACCCGGGTTTCCCAAGGGAAATTCAAGGTCCAGGTGCAACTGGCCCTCCTGCAGAGGAGACCAGCATGGACACGGGGGAGGCACCGGAACAGCCCGGTTTGCCGGTTCGCTCTACGGAGGGGACCGGCGTGACTGGCACTGTGGAAGGAGCCACAAGTTCTCTGGTAGGAGATGCCCCAGTGCTCACGGAGGTGGGTCATCAACCCTTGCCCGGAGCACGCCAGACAGTACATGATACTTCCCTGGCCGGTCCGGACCGGTCCAGTACGTTAGATCCGGTGCTTGCCGAATCCGTGCCGGCCGTGACCGGGACCGGACTGGACCACTCCGATGAGCAACCGGAGAGGACCAGTCAAATAGAAGCTGCCCTTCCCTCTCTCCCCACGCCGCTTTTTCCACTGCATAGTGGTTTAGATGAGCGGGGAGAGCCCTTGTCTGATGGAGAGGGCTTGTTACACGAGTCTCTTCTCGACGAAGGCGAGGACGAACGCGAGGAGCGCCTTAGGCGTAATCTGGAGCGTGAGTCCCGACCTGTCCAAGGGATGGGGTCGGAGAGCGATGAGGTGTTGGCCGACGAGCCGGCCCATTCCGCTCAACGACAGTTGTCCTTTGAGGACAGCTCAGCCCCAGCCGAGGTTAGTGAACCTGCAGGGCTCTTTAACTCGACAAAGGAGTCGATCTTGGCTCTCCTCGGAGACACCTTGAAGGCTCCTCCCTTGCCACCGACCACGAAGAGACGAGCGATGTCAGTGTACCCACTAGAGTCGCCGTCTGTGTAGGAACAAGTCGGGTCCGGGTTCCCCTTCTCTGCTTACGTGGATGAAGTGTACCAGAGCCTGGATAAAGAGCTCCGGGGATCTAGGTCGCCCTCCGGCGTCCCGACTCAGCAAGCGCTGAAGTGTGGGAAGCTGTTGAGGAGGCCGAGAGCTAACGTTGCTAGGTACTGTGTACCTAATGAAATCTACGATAATAGGGCCACGGAGGTAGACGTGGAATGGGAGAGTATCTGTAAATGGATCCCCCCATCTCCTAAAGTCCCCCAGGAGGTCCTTAGTAGATTAGAGGAGGATGCAAGAGCGATGGTAATCATCGCCTCCTTCTTGGACGTGTCCTCGGCCGCGTCTGCCGAGATCATGCAGCGACTCTTCGTGTCGCAGCAGGTCCCGGAACCAGTCAGGGACTGGATCAGTCTGAATACCCGGCTTCAGGCGTCCCAGGGTATGGCGATAGAGCACCTTCTCAGGCAGGCCATTACAATGGAAGCCAACCTGAGGTTAACAAGGCGAGATTCGTGCTTGCAAGTCACCAACCTCTCGGAAGGTGAACAGCGAGCCATCCGAACTCAGCCTTTGTTCTCGAACTACTTGTTCGGAGGTGCTCTCGCTCCCATCAGGGACCAAGTGGTCGAGCAGCGAAAGCGGGAACAGGCCGATGAGGCTAACCAAGCCATCCTCGACCTAGCTAGAGCAGCCACCAAGGCTCGTGGACAGGGAGCCAAAGTTTCTGGCGCCAAGGACTCCTTTGCAAAGAGGAGGAAACCTAGGCGACCTAGGAACAAGAAGCCTCAGAAGCAGGGTTCAGCTGACGCACCGTCCTCCGGCAGTGGCAAGCAGAACCGGCCCTTTCGGAAGCCCGGCTTCGGTAAGGGGAAAAGGGACTGAAGGTGCGTGCCAGTCATCCACACCCGTCAGGAGCTTTTACGACGGGTCTGGGGCGATGTGTCAGCGTCTCGGCGGTCGGTTAGCCGACTTCCGCAGTCACTGGCTTTCTGTCACGGACGACTCGTTCGTGTTAAGTGTCCTAGAAAAGGGATATGTGCTACCGCTCAAAGAGCGACCGCCCTTGTCCCGCGTCCCCTGGAAGTTCGAACCGCCGGCCCAAGAGCCGAAGAGGTCATTCTTCCACGAGGCGGTCGAGAAGTTGTTGGCGAAGGGAGCCATAGAGAGGGTGAGGGATCACTCTTCTCCGGGATTCTACAGCCGACTATTCTTGGTCGCAAAGAGGGACGGCGGCTGGAGACCGGTCATAGATCTGTCTCATCTGAACACATATTTGGAAGTTCCACACTTCCACATGGAAACGCCGGAATCCATAACGAAGGCTCTCCGACCCGGGGACTGGACCTTCTCCCTGGACTTGAAGGACGCGTATCTGCACGTGCCTATGTCTCAGGGCAGTCGGAAGTACCTACGGTTCGCTTACGCAGACCAGGTATTCCAGTTTCGAGCTCTTCCTTTCGGCTTGGCCACGGCACCTCAGGTGTTCACCCGGATAGTGCAATCCGTGGCAGCATGTGTTCACAAGAGGGGCATAAGAATGCACGTGTACCTGGACGACTGGCTTGTCCGAGCTTTAGTTCATCAGGAACTAATCAAGAACAGAGAATATCTGTTGAAGCTGTGCGGGGACTTAGGGCTAGAAGTAAACATCCCCAAATCAAATCTCACACCCAAACAGGTGTTTGTCTTCCTAGGCATTCATTTCGATCTAGTCCGATTCGAGTGCCGTCCTTCCGAGGACAGATGGGACAGACTACAGAGTCTTATCAAGAGGTTCATGAGATCGACACAGCAAACAGCTCGGCAATGGCTGTCGCTGTTGGGCATGATGTCCTCGATGGACTCGCAAGTTCCGTTAGGACGCCTACACAGGAAGCCACTCAACATAGCTCTGAACGCCAAGTGGAACAGGACCAGTTTGCGGCAAATGGTCGAAGTAGGTCCGCACGACAAGTACCTCATCCGTTGGTGGACGGTGAGAAGGAACGTCATGGGTGGACAGACGATGAGGCCGTTCAATTCCAGACTGGTTGTTTACACGGACGCGTCAAAACAGGGCTGGGGAGCCCACACGGACTCCAACATGGTCTCAGGCATCTGGCCTCTGCACTTGAGACATTTTCACATCAATTGGCTAGAACTGGAGGCAGTATATTTAGCCCTGCAGAAGTTCGAACAGTTGGTGAAAAACAAAGATGTGACGTTGATGTCGGACAACAGGACTGTGGTGGCATACCTGAACAAACAAGGGGGCACCCGGTCCAAACTGTTGTTCGAACTAACAAAGAAAATACTTCTCTGGTGCGGCAGCAAAGGAGTAAGGATTCTGGCCCGTCACATCAGCGGCCATCTAAATGTAATGGCCGACCAATTGTCCCGAAAGGGACAAGTGATAGGGACAGAATGGTCCTTACACCCACGAGTAGTTCAGGGGTTATGGGACCGATGGGGGACACCCCATGTGGACTTGTTCGCCACCAGATGGAACCACAAATTGCCAGTGTTCATGGCTCCAGTCCCAGATCCTCTAGCTTTTGCGGTGGACGCCCTGGCGATGTGCTGGGACGGAATGTGGGGCTACGCCTTTCCTCCGCTCCCGTTGATCCCTCAAGTTCTGAGAAAGATCCGGGAAGAGAAGGCGGAGATCATCCTGGTGGCTCCCTGGTGGCCAAAACGGGATTGGTCTCTCGACCTACTGGAGTTGAGTCGCGAGGCTCCGCTACGTCTACCAGTCTGGGACAGACTGCTTGTGCAGCCTCGGACGTCCCGGTTCCATCGGAATCCGGCGGTGCTCAACCTTCACGCATGGAGGTTGTCGCACGACACGTCCAAGAGGCTGGGTTCTCGAATCTCGTTTCCTCAAGAATCGCACGAGGTAAACTTCGAAAGTCTTCTTTGAAGACATACGACTCGAGGTGGAGACTGTTCACTGAATGGTGTGCCGGGAAGCAGTTGGAACCTTGGTCAGCAAGATCCTCGGATGTTGCCGATTTCCTCTTGTATTTGTTTGAGGAAAAAGAGCTAAGTCCAAGGACTATCGAAGGATATCGAACAGCGATTTCTTCCTCCCTGAGCAAGAAATTGGGTCAATCATTAGGAGCAGACCCACATTTGTCAGCCTTGATTCAAAGTTTTTATACGGACAAACCAGTCGGCACAAATATAATGCCCACCTGGGAGTTGAGCCTCGTCCTTTTGGCCATGACGAGACCTCCATTTGAAGAAAAGGATCCCAAAATGATCCAATTAAAATGGCTGACTTACAAGACTGTCTTCTTGCTCGCACTGGCCTCAGGGGCCAGAAGGAGTGAAATCCATGCATTGGATGTTAACGAGATTCGGTGGTCGGAGGATAAAACCTCCGTCACATTGAAACCACACATGGGCTTTTTAGCCAAGAACCATGTTGCCACAGACCCCACCACTGCCTTTACGGGCTTTACAATCAAAGCGCTTTCCGACACGTTATCAAGATCGGAACCTGATAGGACACTGTGTCCTGTGAGGGCGCTAAAGTGGTATTTGGACCGAACGAAAGAGATTCGTCAGGGTCGGAGAGCCCTCTTTCTTCCGTTGAGGAAAACCGAGTCGGGCAGGATAGCTGCTAATACCGTGTCCGCATGGCTGAAGGCGGCGGTCTGTAAGGCCTACCAGGTAGCCTCCAGGTCAGAGGATATTCTTAGGGTCCAAGGGGTAAGAGCACATGATGTCAGGGCTTTCTCTGCGTCGTGGTCTCTGATCCGCAATGTTGCCCTTGCCGACATTATGCGGGCATGCAGGTGGAAGGCTCACACAACATTCACATCCTTTTACCTGCGGGACCTGACCGAGATTCAGGGTGGTTTGATGGCGATGCGCAATACTCGCACAGCCTCCTTTGGCGATGGGAAGTAGCTCCGTGGTGACTACCAGACGGCCCCAAAGAGGCGCAAGTAGTATGTCCGGAGTCGCAGATTCATATGACCAGGCAAGTAGTCTGCTTTACTTCTACTGTGGTAGGCTGGGTTGAGGGAACAGAGCAGCTGCTCATTCTATATGCCGTTCTGCTTTTTCCCTGAATTCTCCTGCTCCTTCTTGCAATAAGATTGCTCAGGTAGAGTTCAGAGTGATTAGGGTACCGTACTAACGTACGTAGCTGACCTATGGGGTATTACTGTAGACGTGTCAAAAGGTGAATTACGCCCTCCTCCATTCTGCTGGTATATCAGCATGAGTGATTGAGAGGGTAGTATTACACCATAGATAACGTGGAAGCGATAAATGCTTCCTTTATCTATTAGTAATACTTACCTCTCAATCACTCAGAAGCCCACCCAGGCCGTCCTTGCCAGTGAAATTCTAGAGGAGAGAAACTGGTGAGCATGCGCAAACACCGGAAGTTGTACCGGAGGCCCCTTTGGGGGTTTGTGCATGTAACCACAGGTCAGCCATAAAAAGTTTCAGGTTGAAAAACCTGGCTGGGAACCTGATAAGCAGGGGATTAAGCATGAGTGATTGAGACGTAAGTATTACTAATAGATAAAGGAAGCATTTATCGCTTCCACGTATCTGAAATTGGAGTGGGTACAACTTTATATGTATCTACCTGATTAAAAGTATTGAAAGAAAAACATTCATTAGGAAGTGGTTTCAGTCATGACAAGCTTAACCTGGATGTAAATGAAACAACATGAATAGGGAGTTTTTCAAGGTATGGACTAATACATTAATGTATCCTTGAAATAAAAAATAGGGGTACTTGTTAATGACCAAAATCTCCTTGCTTTCATCAAAATGGGGGGGGGGGGGGGAAATTGAGGCAAAAATCCTTGAAAGAGAGGAGGTGCATTTAAATTTGTGGAACTATCATGTTACCACTTTTTGAGGAAGTGTGGGGGCTGGCGTACTGTCCCCATGCAACAGACCATCTTCCATGCAAAAGGGCATGTCAGATCTGCTGTTCCCACATGGTGGGGGCACCCGCTTCCTGTGTCACATGGCATTTTTAAGGGTCCGCTGCATGGGGGGACCCTTTATGTTTTCGAGTTGTCCGTCTGTCCAGATTTCCATCCACACGGATGTGCACATTCACATTTCCACGATATCTACAGAATGCCTCCATGTATTTTGCTCAAATTTGGCAAGATGCTTATCTTACCTGGCAAGGTTAGCTAACTAGACTTTGGTGTCACCATGACATAATTTGAGCCAATGGCAGCCTAGTTGCATGCTCGTTAGGGTGGACCCTTCAGTCAATGCTTTGCTTTGAAACTATATGTCTAGTTGACCAATGAAATAGGTTTTGTACATCTCCCAGGAAATCTTCTAAGTGACCTGCAACAGTTTGATAATGGAGGGGTGGGGGTGGGGAAGGGGACCCATAGCGCCACCTGCATGTGACATGCTGTATATAAGTGGAGGATACAGCATAGTCCTCTGTAGGATTTTCTCCAGTAGTGAGATGTTGTCCAGTTTTTGTTCTACATTCCTGTGTCCGCTAGTACAGTAGTATTCTTAAAGAAAGGCTCTTTTCACCCAGGGCCACCCTGCATATGAGGCCACTGTCCACATACTTTAAGTGTCCTGTTTCACTCATATTGTCCCCTCAAGAATAAAAAAAAGGGCGGGGGGGGGGGGGGGTAGGTTAACTACCGTATGCTGGCAATTGATTTTTCTCCAGAATTCCCTGTGGATTTGTCTCCCAGTGTGCAGTCATTGTACACGGCAGCAATATACATCTGTGCTTCCACAAGTTAGTCCATTGTTTTCTATGACCGCATCATCATAATCCTGTGCATTATCACTGGGCACATTACATGATTATGAACATGTCAAATTGGCATATAATAGCATGTGATGTCAGGCAGTCAACAACAGACACAATATTACCCCGTCTCTCTTACTCAATGCTTCATTTGGGTGGCACATAGCTATCATCCCACCCTTCTGCTCAGGCTCATGACAGGGAGATGAGTGGCTTATGTAACCTGCTCTGTTCCTGACATGCTATGGTTATGCTGCATGTTGCAATTTGTCACCATGCAGTTTTTCCCCCACCTCCGCAAAGGGAGTTGGTGCAACAACAGGAGCCTCTTTTTGTTTATAGTAGCCAAGATGAGAAGACGAATATTTACAAGATTTGGACAAAAGGTCTGATTTTCCAGGCAGGTATCTCCACTTGTTCAGGAGAGAAACAGAGCATGAGAAGATGTGTGGGGAAATATGCGAGAAAGGTGCAGAATTTGGTGTAACTGTGAGCTCACCAAGCATTGGAAGTGCCACAAATGGCCTTTGTTATTTCCATGCACTTCCCGTCCACATTAGGCACTTCTGACATAACTGTGCTTTATTATCATCGAATATGCAGATTTAAAATGAAATAACCTGATTGGTACAGTGTACATGTACAGCTAGGTGTATCGGGGTTTGATTTCATGCTCATCCATTGATCCGCAGACAGCCAGCAGAAGTTACAAATCACCACCATAGCTTACAGTGGGAGTCCCTTTGACCACCAAAAATTTGGAGTGCTGCAATATTTATTTTTGCTGCTTCATCAGGGTCATTGATTTTCTTTGTGTCATAATACTACAAAATAAGTCTAATTATGAGCATTGCATTCGTTCACTGAAAATAATTTATGCACACTTTGGTAGGTCACCACCATAATTTCAGAAGGACAACTAGAAAAGAAGATTTGCTTCAAAGCAAATCTGTCTGTGTGCTTTCAAAAGTTGTAAATATTCAATGCTACAACTTTTATCCTTTGGTACTTCACATGACATTAAGCTTATGGCTGGATGCAAATTTCAAAGTCCAAATGACCTTGACCTTGACCTTTGACCTTTACAGGTCACATGTAAATTGTACAGTGTTACAATACCCATAATTTAAGCATAACATGAACCAAATCAGATGAAACTTGACCAAGTTATGGCAGAATGAAACTTTCTAAGGGCCAAATGACCTTGACTTTTGCCCTTTTGAGATTACATGTTCTTATAAAAATGTGCAGTCTTGCAATACTTACATGATTTGAGTCCAACATTATTAGAGCTGGATGGAAATTGGCCAGGCTATGACTGGATGAAACTTTCAAAGGTCCAAATGACCTTGAACTTTGACCTTTAGAGATCATATGTAAATTACAAAAATGTGCAGTTAAAATAGCTATGATTTGAGTTCAACATGATCAGAAATGGATAAAAATTGACTGAGTTATGGCTAGATGAAAATTTCAAAGGTCTAAATGACCTATATCTTTGACCTTTAGAGGTCACATGTAAATTACAAAAATGTGCAGTGTTACAATAGGTACAATTTGAGCCCAACATGATCAACATTGGATGAAAATTTGACAGTTATGACTGGATGAAACTTTCAAAGATCCAAATGACCTTCATCTTTGACCTTTAGAGGTCACATGTAAATTACAAAAATGTGCAGTTAAAATAGCTATGATTTGAATCAACATGATCAGAATTGGATAAAAATTGACTGAGTTATGGCTAGGTGAAAATTTCAAAGGTCTAAATGACCTATATCTTTGACCTTTAGAGGTCACATGTAAATTACAAAAATGTGCAGTTTTACAATAGGTACAATTTGAGCCCAACATGGTCAACATTGGATGAAAAATTTGACAGTTATGACTGGATGAAACTTTCAAAGATCCAAATGACCTTGACCTTTGACCTTAGAGGTCACATGTAAATTACAAAAATATGCAGTGTTACAAACATATTAATTAAAGTTGGGTGGTTACCTGTACCTATTGTAGTTTTGAAGATATTCAAGATTTAAATTTTCATATGGCCCTAATTTGCATTATTTTTAAAAACCGTTGAAACTCCTTACAAAAACTCAAGACTTCATGTATGGAAGTATAATCATGCCAAGTTTGGAGTTTTTTACGTGTAATGTTTTTCAAATGAAATGTCAGACAAATTTGCCTGTAAAGAGAAAGAAAGAAAGAAAGAGAGAGAGAGGGAGAGAGAGAGAGAGAGAGAGAGAGAGAGAGAGAGAGAGAGAGAGAGAGAGAGAGAGAGAGAGAGGGAGGGGGGAGGGAGGGAGGGGGAGAGTGAGAGAAAGAAAGAAAGAAAGAAAGAAAGAGAGAAGAAAGAAAGAAAGAAAGAAGAAAGAAAGAAAGAAAGAAAGAAAGAAAGAAAGAAAGAAAGAAAGAAAGAAAGAAAGAAAGAAAGAAAGAAAGAAAGAAAGAAAGAAAGAAAGAAAGAAAGAAAGAAAGAAAGAAAGAAAGAAAGAAAGAAAGAAAATATGTCTGTGTTGGCACACAGACATAGTAAAGAATTCCAGGGAAAACAGAAAAGTGTGTGTTGACACACACACTTTAACAAAAACTTAGTTTCTAGCTTAGGAAACTAGGCAGACAACCTGTTTTTACCAGTAGATAGCCTCCATTGCATAGGGCAGTGTGGCAACTACAGCTGAAAATCTGGTGTTGTTTTAGCGGAAAATGTAATTCAATGCAGTGCACGCCAGCCCCAGTTTTTATCCATATACTCACATGGATGTAAGACAAAGATCCTGCATTCCAAATGTTGACAAAAAGAGCTTCCATTGAATTGTTAACATGCCTGGTGTAGTCAGTGTCGGAACAGTGTTTCCGTTACAATTTTTTTAAGGGGGTCACAGGAAGGGAACTTCAGGACAGAAGATTTTCTTCAATTTTACATATATCTAAATAAGACTTGGGACCCTTTATTATTTTTTGAGCAGGTATTTCAGGTTTTGAAAGGGTGATATCCCCCCATTTGGGGCTTAACGGAAACACTGTGGAAGGTCATGCTCCAAGTGTTGCAAAGGCAGCTGGCACTGATCAAGGCTTTGTGGTCCACTGTTGTGTGGAATTTGTTAAGGGAGCTCTTCATGTTGCACAATTCTCAATGAAATGTCATTCACACCATGATGCCAGGGATTGTCTGCGATATGAACATCACCTTATACTCATAATTAGATAGTAGTCGATAGTGTGAAAATGGTAAATGTGGGACCACAGGACAACATTGCACCATCACTTAACTGGAGAAAAACAGTCTCCCCCCCCCCCAAGGTGGAGCATACATGTATTAATTTAGACATGATGGTTTCATCATGCATAAAGATTGTACAAGTCTTATCCTGAGTACTGCAAATGCCAACAAGGGTGTAGGTTACATGTTTGGTCTATTCCCTTGTGTTTACATACAGTAATTAATCGGATGGTGAGAGTCATTTTTCTAGTTCAGGGTCTTGTGGTTGCCGTAACTCATCTCGTGAACAATGTAAATGCTCTGTTCAGTTTGATACAGGTCATTATGTGCTCTAGTAGTTCAACAGTTTGTGTGCAATATGCAGGACTGAAATGGAAATTACACATCTCCCAATGTTAATTTTAAGGGCATGTCACCAGCATGCAGTAAATGATTCCTTGTATGCTTCTTTTAAACATGCTCCAGCTATAACTTTTCAGTGTTTTGACTTAGTTTTTGACTTAGTTGTATGACACTTCACAGGCAGGTGCATCAGGACCGAAGGATGTGTCATGTCAAAGAACTGCAGGGTTTGGCTCTGTAGGTTACCATGGTTACAGGCAGATGGGGCCATAGTTAGACCAATCTGTGATGGCGTTTTAATTAAAGATGACAGATAAAGAGTTGATTATTTAAAATGCAGGTGTTTCATGTGATTGAATCGGAAGGCAGTGTAGCTGGCATATAGGATTATGTGGGGAGGGTTTGTTAATGGGCCCGTCAGTGAGATCAGGCCAATTTGACATAAATGAGATTTAACTACGTATCCATCAGTCCCGTGAACAGCATGTACACACACTGTCACAGCGCATATCTCTCTTATAGGCACAGAATCAAGAAACTATCAACTGAACCCTACGATAAACGTATCAAATGTAAGGATGCAAATAGGATCTTATATTTAGTGGTTTCCAATCAAATTGGATTCTGTTATTAAATTTTCCTGCATGTTATTTGTTGCCCGCTGTGGATTAAAGTGAAGAAATCCGATGAGCAATTTGCCAACATCCTAACGTGAAATAATTTCTGGCAGGAGGAAAAGATTTTTGTGGCGAGTCTTGTAAAATTTGATGAGATGGAGTGCCATTAGCATGAGCATATACGATCACCAGTTTCTTGCTAGAGATCAGGCCTTGGCAGGTGCTCCCCAATTTGCGCATTTTATCGTCCACATAATTTTCCATTGTTAAATGCTTCTGACTTTGTTGTGCTTGACGAACCTGTAGACCAGCTAGCAATAAAGTGGTCTGTGGGTACAGATGGTGACTGGCCAAACAATAAAGAGGTTAGACATTGTCATTTATGTGATAGCGAAAGGAGTAAGTGATTGACCACCAGTGCTCAAATTTTATCCCTGGATTTCTTTACGCTTGACCGATCAGTTATAAACGAGCCTCACTCAGGCTCTTTTTTTTTCTTGTTTTTTGTTTTAAAGGAAAACTAAACTTTGTGTATGTCATGTGAAATCCGGTGGCTCTTAGAGTGGCTAATACAAGAATTACTATTATGGGATATGTAGGCAGATCTTCAAAGGTGCGGATACAGGATCTGCGAATATTACTTGTAATTTCCAGCCAAGAGTTTTTGACCCTGTTGCCAGGTAACAGTGATCATCATCATAAAGCCACACGATACAGGCGTACTGATGGAGAGCTCAGAGGGTGTGGCGAACATGTGTGAGAATCAAAGAATATACTTATTCCAAACATGTACGAGGACTCACTGCCTGCACGTCTATCAGAGTGGGTTGAAGAGTATAACTGTGATTTAAACCTGCAGTTTGTCTTTGCCTCACGTGCCATTTTGGCAGGAGCAACATGCCTTGCCACGGTTGATAGTGGGATCATCCTGTAGGTAATGGCTACTTCTTTGTTAAATGACGAGGGCCAGCACAGCACCACAGGTGACAGGAGTATCCCATGTTAAAAGTCACCACAGTGCATTGATTGATGACTCTTTGCCTTATTGGCTTATTTAGCTTAACCAGGGAAGTGCCTCTGGGACACTTCCCTGTTTTAACTGTGTACATGTAGGTTTAGGCCAGTTCTGCACTTGCCAGGCTGACCCCTGTAAACCTTGGAGTCAAAATCAGCTGGTGGCCAAATGTCATCTGCTTTCAGTGCCTGTTGTCAATTAGTTTCAGTAGTGATGGAAAATAATTTGACTAAGGATAATTGTCGATGACACATATCAAGATCACATGCCCCAGGTCAACAGCTTTCCTTGGCTGCTCAAGACATGCTAAGGAAAGCAGTTGATTCAGTTTTAATTCAAGGGAAAAGGGGTTAAAAAAAGTCAGCGTGTTTTACTACAGGTGCACTGGTTGTGCAAACTTTTGCTTTTACCAGGTAAACAAAATGATATCCAAGACAAGCGAAGGTCAATCATGCCAATTCTGGGTTTGTTTGTATGATCACCACCAGAGGGCACTATCAGACTGTCATAGCCACTCCCCCCCCCTCCCCAAAGTGCACCAGAAAGACATGTGATTTCACTTACAATAATGATACCTTTAATGAGACATATCTGAACTAGAACCACGGTCTCCATTTGATTTTAAAGAAATGAAAGCTTTATGCTGTTTCTTTCATGTGGCAAATTTTAAAGAAAATTGAACTGACAGAAATTTGAAAAAATCAGAAGCCATAGAACATACGGAGAGCACAATTAACAGAGATAGGTAAGTGTATAGTTGTTAACCCTTCTCAGGTTGACATGATATTGAGTCAACAGCTGTCCTTGGTGTAGGTTGAGCATGATGTACCCCCGGGGGGGTACTTCCTATACCTTGCTATACGGGTAGGCGCCGCGGAAAAGACCCCCTATTTTCCGTACTTGTCGCTCTCTAAGACCCCCCTTTTTCCTGCTTGTAGCTCTAAAAGACCCCCCTTTTTCGCTTGTCTCACCCAAAGACCCCTGTGTTTTTCAATTCCTGTCTCCAAATTGCCCCAAAATACACCAAATTTTATGTAAAATTTCATTTTTTTTTCAATACAAGCTCCAAAAGACCCCCCATTTTCACATTGGTTCCGCTCCCGTTGGGTCCGGGTTTTGTACCCTCGGTGGAGCCTACCCACCAAAAATTCCGGGGAGTACCCCCCCGGGGATGTACCCAACAAATGCCAAGGAAAGCTGTTGACTTAGGGCATGCTGTCTCTGTAGGTATCATCTACTATCAGCAAAAACGTTTTATGCTGACGAGAATTTTACATAAAAAGATTGAGGCAGATGACAGTTTATATCCAGGTGCTTTGGGGGAGATGTGAGTGGGAAAGGGTTAAATCTTTCAGTGCCACATTTTGGACTGAGTCAACAGCTTTCCTCAGAGCCCTGTGGGCACCTTGAGCCCAAAGAGAGCTGAGGAAAGCTGTTGACCTGGACTTTTTATATTCCATGTAACTTCAGGTGTGCTGGCACTTAATTGAATGAAAGGTTTTTTTTACAAGGAACATGAATCTGAGTCTCTTAAATTTACTATAATTCAGAGCAGTTTATTTGAAGTTGTTCGATTTGTATGTATCTGGAGTTGCAGTTGGCGCTGAAAGAATTAACCCTTTCCCCCTTGAATTAACGAGCAACAGCTTTCCTTGGCATGGGTTGGGCATTTAGTGCCCAACTCATGCCAAGGAAAGCTGTTGACCTGGGGCATGTGATTTTGATAAGTCTCATATACATATCTCAGTTAAATTGTTTTTCATTAGTGTTGAAATTAGTTGAAATTACTGAAGCAGATGACATTTGACCACCAGTCGGTTTTGGTCAGTTTAAGGGGGAAAGGGTTAATTCTAGAATGGAGGTGGGAGTGCTCCCAGACCACTTGTTTGCTTGCAGCAGGTGAAATACGGCAGTGTACCAGCAGCGTATCAGTGTATTTTCATTGTATTTCCCAAATAGGAGTGTATATTTGTGAAAAGTAAGACAACACTTATCAAAATATCAAAGAACTTGCATGACTGACTGTGTTATACCAGTCCTGTACCCCTTTCCCATGCAGACCAACAATTGTCAAGTTGGCAAGTAAAAAACACTTGGCTGGGTTGAGACTTGTGAGAAACCCAACTGCAAAAGCTGCGAAAATTATGACCAGATTGGTTGTCTGACTGTGACGCGTTATAGACCAGTTAAGATTATTATGGGTCCCAGCACCTCGTAAATTATATATCAGGATGTAATGTGCGTATTGCTGAATGTGCAAATCACTACATATCACTCATCGAATGTGTAAAGTGATGATTTATAGTCAGAATTATAATGAGGTTGACCCGATAATGCATAAATCATTGTATAGTGTTACCTGCTGTTTTTGAGACCATCCCTATACTGCCAGCCAATGATATAGCAGGTGCATGGTCTTTTAAATGAAGACAAGTGCATAAGGGTGGTCTTATAAAAAATTATGGTCTTTCGTGGGGGGGAGCTTTATGGCGGGCACTGCTGTGCTGCATGGGATGAATAACTTCATGCCAGCCAGGGTTTCTGCCAGAGGGTAAAAAGGGTAAAATAGCATACCCTAAAAAATCTGATGGGTACTTTTGCTTGCCCTAAAATTTCAGCAGAAAAGAACAATTTTAGCATATATTATCCAGAAATACGCCATAAAGTCTTCATTATTAGAATTTTTACTTGAGAATACGAAAATTTGAGTACCCTAAAATTTCACTCTGGCAGAAACCCTGGATGTCTGGTCAAGTACTGTGTGTGACTTTAGAGATCTCAGTGTTGTTTAGCAGCAGTGATCGCCAATAAGGACGACTTTGCAAGCCATTAGCTCATGAAAGCAGCATTTCATAAGGGGGAAAAAATGTGTCGATAGTAGACAGATGAACTTGAACGATTCTCAAGATGGTGCCAAGAGAGATTACAGCACGTTCAGAAAGCTCCTTGACTCAGTGGTGCCAGGGAGATCGAGATACTGCTAGCAATAGACACTGGCAATCTTGGTACAGACGATCCTGAGAATAGGCAAAGTTAGGCAAGGAGAACTCTTGACCATGCAGAGAGTTCACTGTGCAGCCAGAATAAGCTGTCGAGTGAGCCTTGTATTGACCCTCTGGAGACCAGGGAGCTTTGTATTGACCCTCTGGAGACCAGTGAGTCTTGTATTGACCCTCTGGAGACCAGGGAGCTTTGTATTGACTCCCTGGAGACCAGTTAGTTTTGTATTAACCCTGAAGAGACTGGGTCAGCAGCTATCATTAGTGCCCTATGGCCAGAGTGCACCGAGGATAGCTGTTGACTGATGACGTATTATCCTTACTGGCAATCAAGGAACAGACCTAAGGGGCCCTGGTAGGGTTTTATGATTATTGGATTATTTGTACTTGTAAATGTGGCTTATTGGATTTTTAGGGCCCCACCTTAAGGATGTGAGAGGCTCAGTAATTTTTAATGGGAAGAAGTGGC
Source organism: Hermodice carunculata (assembly GCA_964020975.1). Taxonomy (NCBI): domain Eukaryota; kingdom Metazoa; phylum Annelida; class Polychaeta; order Eunicida; family Amphinomidae; genus Hermodice; species Hermodice carunculata. Next base: position 272,305 of record CAXHWN010001018.1, on the reverse strand, counting down.
ATGCAGACAGCTAGGGCCCCAGGGTTAATACTTCCAGTGCCAGGTTTTGATACAGTCAACAGTTTTCCTCATCGTGTTTTGTACCCAACATGGAGCTGTTGACCTGGACCATTCTTATGGTCTCTACAACTCTAGACATGCGGTTACTTAACCCTTAAGGTGCTTATCACTGCTATAGTATCTTTCTCACTAGGGTTAAACATATAATGGTTATTAATGAATAAAGGATTCAAATTCCTCATGAAGATACATTTCATTCAAATACCAGCAAGCCTAGTCTAAAGCAAATAGTAGTATTAGTCAACAGCTTTCCTTTGGACGCTTTGCACACATTGTGCACAAAGTGTCCCAAGGAAAGCTGTTGACTCAATGTTGAATCGGCACCTAAAGTGTTAACATGAAAGGTCAGTTTACAAAGAGTACAAGTCTGGTCTCGTTCAGTCAATTCAGAGCACAGGACTTGTTGAAATTAACGATAAAAGAGCAGAAGTAGGTTATACAAGGGTGAGCGTCGGGGTCGTGTGAGAAATGTGATGATAGAATTAGTGGAAGAAATCATTGGGTCTGTTTTCAATTTACAGCAAGTCAATTTGTGATAATGTGATGGCTATATCTATGTCTTGTTGCATAAGAGCACAGCAGATTATCTGCCAAGCTCTCCTGGGAAGAGCCAGCCGCATGTCAGAACAGGGGCTCTGGATCATCATGTGCTGTGGGATTGATGATGCGTGGGGTTGCGCAGCCTGACGGAGTGTGCTAGGTACTGGATCGAGCAGAGTCAATCGCTGAGTGACTCTTTAATGGTAATCCCAAGAAAGCCATGTTCATCAAAATTATCATGATTCCCAGCATAAAAACCTCATGAAAAGACTTTTCATTCAAGATATATGTTTCCAGAGAAAACATAAATGTGATCTGATCAACATTTTTCCTGAGAGCGTTTTGAGCTCATTACACCCAAGGCATGCTCAGTAAAGCTGTTGGCTTTTTTGTATTCTAATTCAGCTCAGAAAGGTTTAATTAGCTCATTTGATGGAAAACAACAGGGCAATTGTCCTGCTGTGGGAGACATGATGTCAATCTTCCAAGGAATGAGCAGTTTTGAGGATGTGTCCTAGCTTTATCAGGGTCCAGGTTTATGACCAGCTGTCGAGAATGGCTTTATGCCTGATATTTACACTCCAGTATAAGGGAGTGACCATTTGATCTTGGGGGGGGGGGGGGGGGTAGAGTTTAAACTGACCCTTAATGTTTAGAAAATAAAACTCTCGTGAGAAATAATTTACCCTCATAAAACTAAAAAAAGAAAAAATTTTGCCATAACCGCTTAAAAGGCCTGGCATTGACTGTTTCATCATAATGTTTAACATTTTCAAAGCAATTTGCTCCCAAACAGAATGCCTGTTTATACACTAATACATATCATTTGTTTCATGTTTGGTTTAAACATATTTTTTATTATTGCCAAAAAATTACATACTTACTCAATCAACAGAGCAATTGGGAAAAAGGACATGGCCCTATGCAAATCCCTCTTGCAGAAAGTGAGACAAAATATACAGGACAGACATGGACAAGACAGGAAGTGGGGCGTCAGCGGAAAAAAAAGAAAAAGACATTCATAAATTTACTAACTAGGAAATCAATGATAATAATGATAGGAAGAAGAACAACAACAAACCCAAGCACAGCAATCATACCCACAGGAATCCCATAAAAGATACAGCATAAATTTAACCAATGCCTACAGTTTTAAAAAGCTCAGTGGCAGATATATATTCGTGGATAGCTAAAAAAATGTCTCTATTTTCTTCAAAAGAGCAATCGGGTGAGCCATGAAGCAGAGTCTGAAGGGTAAATGGAGCAATATGGACAATTTTAGAGTGTAAACTTCGCCGAAATTGGTCAAATTTTGGACAAGTGAAAAAATAATGAAAGGTATCTTCATTAGATGAACCGCAAATGCAGTCAGGTGAATCTTTTACTCCAATTTTGAACAGATAGGAGTTAAGAGGGCTGGCTCCTAAACGAAGACAAGTGTGTTGAATAGCATTAAATCTATTGCCAACAGTAAACAATTCTGGATATTTAGAGGATCGGTACACCGCTTTATAAATCTTGGATTTAAATACAGATACAGAGTTTGAGTTACATGTTGCAAGTGGTAGCTGATTCCAGAGTCTAACAGTAGAAGGAAAGAATGACATTATGGAATAAATCTGTTCGAGCTTGGAAATGCGAACGGTCGAATGGGCAACAGGTATTGAAAGATGGCACACTGGAAGGTATAAGAGAGCATAACATATCTGGTACAAGTTTATTAACAGTTTTGTACATAAGGATTAGTTTGGCTGACACGTCTACGCTGAGCCAAAGTGTGCCAGCCAATTTCTTCATATAACCTTTCAATGCTTGTTCCGTGCACTGCACCAGTCACAATGTTTCATGTTTAAGTTTGTATGCGTGTATATTATACTCTGAAGTATTAAGCCAAATATGTGCACTATTAAAGATAAACTAAAGAACCAAATGAAAATCATGGTTAGTAACAATTCACTTTTAATGTATGTTTTTTTATAAATTTAAATATGCATGCACTGCTTGGAGTCTCGGATGGGAGACTATGGAGACCTTTTAACTTCACAGAAACCAAATAAACCAATATCTGTAACTTTGTAACAAGTTTTGATATTATCTAACATGTATAGTTGATAAGCTATTATCAATTCTAATGACTATTATAACTGCAATATTCTTCAAAGAATTCAAAGTAAAAAAGTCACTGTGGCACCATGGTATTTTGCATGCACTTTTTCTTTCTTCAGTTGCGTTGAAAATATGGAATCTTCAGTTGTGTTGAAAAGATGGAATGTCCACTATTTGTAACCTGGCAGGTCACAAGTTTTACTCAAGAACAATAATTAAAGCATCTGTACAAAAGCAAGTACTGTCAGTTACACTGGGGTTGAGCTGGTAACACAGCAATATAGAGCACCATGATGAAAGTGTAGACCCTTGGAAGCCAAACCATCCAAGGAAAATGTAGGCCCTGAAGGCAAAGCTGAAGGGCCTACATTTATGTGTTATTTAGCACCAAGGGTGCAGGGATAACCCACGAAAGTCTATTTGACTTATTTCCAGTGGGGTCCTCTCTACAGACAGAAACCTGCTGCCGCTGCTAACGCAGCTACTCTCCTCGATAAACAGCAAAAGGTTTTTTATATGCATTTCCCATAGACAGGTCAACACATACCATGACCTTTGATAAACCAGTCAATGACCACTGGTATAATTGAGAGCCAGAGACAAGTCTCTTGGAATGGGCCGGGATTGAACCTGAGACCCCCTGCACGTAAAGCAGACACTTTCCACTATGCCTTGATGGCTCTCTTCCTTGGATGGTTTGGCTGAAGTCTTCTTATCCACCAAATTTACCCTCCATAATGTCTTTTGTCTGTTTCCAGCAATGAAGAAAATGTGGAAAGCAATAAGGTAGAACTACTTCTTCTACATGACAGAATGAGGGTAGTCCCACCTTTGAAAGGCTGTTGCAATGAGAGAGGGCCTGCCAAACTTGGCTTAGGTGTGGTGTTTCAAAGGAGGAACTGCTTAATACAATATCAGATAAGATCAAAGGACTTGATAATTTACTGCCAGCTTCACATTAATGTACAAGGTACCATCCTGACCCTATGGGAAATGCATTACTATACAGAGATCTATGGATGTGGAAACTGCCTTATTCTGTCCACTGGCCAGATAACAGCCTGACATGACCTTAGTTTGACTCAACTGGTTTCCCCACAGACTTCAGATTATTTTTTTTTCATAATAATCTTTATTAGTTGTAATCAACTGTAACTGCATGCATGGGTTCTGTAAATGTGAGATTGCTGAAAAAGTGACTTCAAGTTAAGTTGTAACCCATTTGGCTTCAATACGCCCGAGATTGTCATGATACAAGTCCCATTTTCTCAGTTGTAATCCACTGGGTTTTATAAATTGAGATTGCTCAAATAATAGCTTCAGTTAATCTCAACTGTAACCCATTGACTTCCATAGAGCTGAACTTGTCCTGATACCAGTCATACAGTACCGATTTCGCATATGGGTCCCTTTTGCTTAGCACACCATTTTCGCATTGCGCACCACATTTGAGCGTGCTCAGTTGCGAGCTTTTTTGTGTGGATGTGCCATCGCAAATAGCACGCCAATTTCTTGCGCTCAAATTTCTGGCACGCCAAATAGCCGTGCGAGTTGCGTTTTGTCAATGTGAACTGTGTGAACAGGCACTTCGCCTCGACTGGGCATAGAGCGCCAGCAGCAGGCCTCGCTCGCTATCTTTGTTTCCCCTCCGCTTCAGGTCTCGTTTCTCGTCACATGACCTTCGCAACAGAGGCATTTTATTATTTTTTTTGCACAATACGCGATGAGTGGTAAAACTAAAAGTGCTGTAACTTTATTTCTGTATTTCATGCAAACTGATTAACAAGACTTTTGTTGAGTAAGACATTCTCTACATTTCTATGTGGTTTCGTTGTCAATTTAAACAAAAACTCATGTCCTACACCCTAACAAAATGAATATAGGCCTGTCGATCTCAATCACGAATTGATCAAAATGGCCAAGCCTGTGTCACAGTCACTGTGTGAATCAATTGCATGGGTACCGGTCCCTTGGTTAGCGTCACGGACGATGGTTCGTCCTTAATTTTTCTTAAGATCGGTCATGTGTAAATGTTGTCATTACATTATAGCAGTAGAGCTTGTTGCTGCAGTAAAAGGTCGATAAACACACTTTATCGCAGTCACTGATAAACTGTCAACATGATCATCACATGCGGCAGCGGTATTTTCACCCGAGCCATGTTTACCTGCGGCTGGCGTATTTTACTCTCTTTCCGTGAAAAAAAATGGACCGTCTGCTCTATTGTACGCAAAGACTGGTAGTATGTCATCATTTTGACCAATTTACAGAGTTAAATTTTGTTTCTTGCTTTTAAAAATTGTCCGTAATCGCCACTTGTGTTCACACAAATGTCGCCCATCTTTCACAAGCAAGACTTCACAACACGAGGTAGCGAGTAGTCCCGAACGAATCAACGGTTGAAAAACGACACATTTGATTGGACAGCGAACACCATGTGATCGATTCCGGCCCCCTGACTGACCTAGAATATTCCGGAGAATCGTCTTCGGTAGTTTCTGACTAAAATGACATTTGAAATAGAGGCAGTTTTGGTGGGGTTTCCCCTTAAATACTTTTGTTTCAGCCAATGGGAGAGCTTTCTTAAAATAGACTAGGTTCTCTGCATTCTAATGATATGAAGATCATGGCGGGTAGATGAAAAAAAAGATCGAGACCGCGACGATGAAATCACCCTGCGTGGCAGTTTTCCAAAGTTACATCATTCAAATTGTCGCAAACAACGGCCCGATCATTGATTTAAATCATCGTAGAAGGAAAATATTCGTTTTTAACGCAAAATCGAAATAGCCATCGACAAGAACTGACGTTTCTCTACAAGAAAACGTGCCTGCTTGCATGTAAATAAACAACACCAGGAATATGAGATGGCCTTTAATGAGCCACTTCAAAAGTTTGAGTGACACGCTGTTCTAGTAGGCGAGTTCTAGTACACTGGGAATTTGACATGCTGAGGGTTAAAGGTTGGTCCGACAAGAAAATAAACTAATTTTAAGAACAGCTCCTCACAAAAAAACATCTCTCCTCTCAATGTCTCATGACATGGGATCCATGCATCAAGATCACAAACATGGGCGCATATTCATTTAGATTATGGTGGATATTCTTAGCGCAAAAATCTCGTTTTTTCTCTCGGTGGTACGCTTCGCGGAAAGTGCTGTCAGTGCAGTCGAAAACGCGAGCGTGCGAAGCCAGAAAAAAATCGCATGTGTTAATGGTCGAGACCACAAACATTTCAAGCGTGCTACATGCGAAGTAAGCGTGCTCATTTTCTCGCACGAACTGGCGTGCCAGAAATTTGCGCACAACTCAGTTTTCGCATCTGGCTGGTCGCATCTGATTCTGGCCGGCGAGAATTTCTGGCATGCCAGATTATTTGCTAGCATGGGGTGTTACGAATGCGAAATCGGTACTGTATGATCTCATTTATTTAATCCATGGAGTTCTATGAACTGGAGATTGCCATGATAATAGCTTTTAATTTAATCTCAATTGAAGTCCCTTGACTGCAATAGACCAGAGATTGTCTTGATTTTGGTCCAGTAATTTCAGTTCTAATCCACTGGGTTCTATAAAGAGAAGATTGTCTCGATGAATGTCTTGTGATCTCTGCTGCAGTGAGCTGCTTGCTTCATCTTATATCGTAATAAAAATCTTAAAGAAGCATTGAATAAAACACATTTGGTATTTAACTCATTCTATACTATGGTGACAGGCCTTGGTCAGTGGTTCTGGCACTGAATGAAGACTATAGGCATGTTGGTACTTGATTGAAAGCTCTTTTCACAAAGAATTTAAATATGCAATTGTCATCTTAAATCTAGGTAAATATACGAAAAAATCGGGACTGGTATGGAATGAGTTGAACTGTCAATATGTACTATTAACAAGTGTGAATAATGTTGAACTTGCCCACTTGCATCTGCTCATTTAGTCCTCAACTACAGCGTATAATGGTGGAGTATATCTTGAGATGTGTTTCATAAAATAGTTTAACTCTCCACCCCCCCTCCCAATAAAGTACAATTAAATAAATCTACCAATTTGAGGATTATTGTCATTGTAACTATGGATAAAAATTATCAAGTGAATGCACTATATTCAATAAATATGAATTCAAAGTCTTTTTTTGTTTTGACATGGACCTAAATGATCTGGACTGATATCTATGTTGCTGATCATTCCAGGCTTGAGGAATGTGAGAGATATACAGTAGTCACTCCTTTGAGAGACTGCGTAAAGGGCAGGTCCAAAAGTTGTTGGAAAAAGCCGGGGATCTCTCAATGGAGGTCAAATAACATGCAAAAGAAAGCTGTCTCATCTTAAACATCAGCAGTTAGCTCTTTCAGTGCCACATTTTGAACTCAGTCAACAGCTTTCTTTGGTACGCTTTGGGCACATAGACAAAGCATGCCGAGGAAAGCTGTTGACCTGGACTATGATATTCTTTTCAGTGCCAACTTGATGGACATAGCAATAACAGTAGTACAGCTATATAGCTGGATTTATACTTTCTGTGTCATGGTGCTAAGACACCAGTATGTGTGTGTGTGTGTATTTATGTTTAACTGTAATTATTACTTGTAGCCCAAGAGGGCGCTTTTGTATGTATGTGCTCTGGTCCCTCGCGGATATTTATTGAAATAAAGTATTTCTCTCTATGTAACTACAGGCATGCTGGTACTTGAATGAAAGGTCTTTTTACAAGGAATAGGAATCTAGCACCCATACTAAAATTAAGAGCAGCTCTGTTTTAGTAGTTCGTCTTCAGTCGTAGTTGTCACTAAAAAAGCAAACATGACACATAAAGAGTTAAATTGAACATCCAATGCACCTGTAATACCTGTTCTCACCTATCCACATCTTTTGACCTTGAGGTGCTGTGGCATATGATACAATGTAAATGTCATCCCAGTCAGGGGAGACGTACGTCCTATTGTAATTCAACCTGTCTTGAGCGACATATGAGTGACAATATGGCGTTATGCAACTGGAACAACTTTAACACAGCATATCATATTCCAATAGCTGGTCAGAACCAGAGTTACTAATTAGTAATCAGCTCAGAAGGATGGGGGCATCTACATAGAAAGGTATGGATAATTATGATAGGTTGAGAGCTTTTACTATTAGGACTGAATTCACATATGTATCTATAACATGCATGATTCATTCATTTTCATATATATATATATGTGTGTATATATATATATGTATATATATATATATATATATATATATATATATATATATATATATACACACACATGTATATATATACATGTATATATACACATGTATCTATGTATACTGTCAACTTGCTTATTTTTGCTGCATTTATACATGTATTTTCATTTATTTTGCTGATAATACAAACTAATGAAAATAATTAAACGACAAAGAAATAGCATTTTAACATAGGTTGAAGAGGATCTACGTCCAAAATAGTGTGTTGAAAACATCTTGACTTTAAAGCCTGAAATGCAAAAAGCATGAAATTATATACACATGTATGAAATTAAATACAGTTACAGTATATATATGTATAAATATATGTGCATACCTTTTTTGCTGTTGCTGTAACACAGAATATAAAATGCCACAGAGAATGAATGAAAACCCTGATCATGTGTTTTCACTGCTATAGTAAATGTCCATCCACAAGTAAATACTTGAAAGATCCTCACCTAACTTACTCACCTTCCTTTTTCAAGACAATGACACTGTTTTTTATTTCTTTTGGTTGGGTAGTAGCCTATTGTCCTTGCAGCATTGATCTGCCATTTTGTCCTTTTTATTCAACTCTTCTTCTATTTTCTTCATACAGTGCCCAGTTGCAGAGAAGGTTGTGTTATCAGCATACATTTTCATGTATTATAGAAGAATCCCTATCCCTGCCCTGGGATCCTAGAAAAACTTAGAAGCAAAATAATTAAAAACTTTCAAAGATCAATATATTCTGGAACTATATACTTATTTCAGGTTGGTGAGACAAGTTATCGTGTTGCCCTGTCATGTTTTCGACTGAGCGTACATAACATAGAAATCAAACTAGGTTGATGTGTGAGTCAAGACCGCAGTCTTTGTAAAACTTGCCAGTTAAATGAGACTGAGGAGGAAGTGCACTGCCTTTTAAAATGTCCTAAATTAGACAGCCTAAGATTGCCACTTTATACCATGCCAGCTTGTATTTTCCATATATTTCAGCTCTGAAGAAGTCAGAACAGTTTCTTTTGCTTACGACAACCACAGACTCCCAACTTCACAATTCAGCTTCCAAAATTTCACTTCGGGATGGGATTTGAAATGTCCAGGAAAGAGGCATATGCTTTCCATTGTATTCTGGGTTCAGGTCCCATGCACATACCCATGCTGCCTCAATACAGCCTGTAGATACTATAGTCATAGATGTCTGGAAAAGGTCATAATGTGGCTATGGTAACTTCTAGTTTGCCACCATATACTACAGCTGATTTTGATGTACAGTGAAACCTCCCTATACCGAACACCCTTGGGACCGGACAAAAGTGCTCAGTATAGTGAGGTGTTTGGTTTAGGGGGGTTTGATAGCATTGAAAGTATATATTTGGGACCGAGAAATGGTGTTCAGTAGAGAGAGGTGTTCGGTTAGAGAGGTTTTACTGTAGTTATTGTCCTATGCCACAAACATACTAGGGTGCCATCTTGTCTGATGGCCTTAAAAGTATTTGTTTGTTCCAGAATGTTCTTTCGCGTGAATGAGATGCCTGCATGCATCAAATTTTTCAATATTAGTGAGGATAAAGATACAATCGCACATTGGGATTCCTCTGTCTGGGAGCGTTATACTGACCACATGTATCGCATGACATTTTGGTCAGAAATGACCTGGGCAGTGATGTCAATAAAATTACTACTATTACTACTACATATCTATCTGTGCTCTTGTGTGTGGGCATAGATCTGGACAGTGTGGCCAGATTGGGGTCATGACCGGGATGCACTGAGTTAGCTGAAAGCAGATCGAACTACAGCCTTTGCAGACGCTGTGCACAGGTAGATGTGACTGACAGTCCTTCACCCAACACGGACACACTACCCGACTGCCACATGCTTGGGGTGGGGGGAACAAAGGAAGAGAGAGGACAACAAGGCCGAGTGAGTGCTCGCCTTCAGTAATCAATATCTCTCCACTGCAGGCACGTGGCCTGTGTAATTGGACTCCAGTCAGGAGCCGGCAACACAAGTATACATATATCTGAAGCCAGCTCCACGAAACAGGGCAGCGACCCACCCGAAGCCACACTGTTTGATTTGCCGGCGTGGTCGACTTCAGAAGCAATGGGTCTTGGCCAGGTTTCATTGAAGCTGGCCCCGGTGAGCTGTTGTGGAGAAACAAGCCCAGGATACAGACTTTGAAATTGATGTTTCTCGCGGGATAATGGCCAGGTGCAGGCCATGTGGTGTGATGTGCGACGACGGTAGCACAGCGTTGACACTGGTGTAAGTATGCCAGTGTGATGCTCATGCACGCGGCAGCCTGTTGCCAGGTTATCTGTAACTGAACACAGGATAATTAGCCATCAAACCAGTCTGGGCTACCAGTTGCAGTTTTGTTGACTCCACAGTCGGCATATATACCAGTCAATTGTTTACCTATTGCATGCTGTCTGTGTGGGTCCATCTGCATAGTCGGTTCTGGGAAGCCAGCTCCTCAAACAATATTTGGGTCACATTGCCACTGGAACCAGCTGACAGAAAGCTCGCACAAGTGGGGACTTGTTTCGAAGCATCTTCCTGGAACCGCGGGTGTGTCACTTCATGGTCACAGTAGAATCGCCTTGCAGGATGACTTTCCGTGGCCCGCTGACCAATTGGGACTGCATTTGCCTGGCCTGGAGGGCCTGGCTTATGCGCCTCAAGGAAACGACAAGGTGGGTGCCGGTAATGGCATTGATCTCTTCATAACAGAGTCAGTACATGTAAACACAATGTTGAGTCAGGACAAAATTAGGCCAGTCCCAGCCAGCGTGTCAGGTCCCTGGTTCGGATTGTTCAACTTGTTATAGCTCTGAGGAAATTTACTGCAAACGAAGTTCGGGACACCGGCTTTGTATAAAAGCTACGTGTAATCAACGGCTTGCAACTGTGGACCATGTTGTCAAGTTAAAGCACGGTTGTTAGAGAAGCAATCAGGAACCAATATGGAGCCATTATGTAGCAGGCTGGGCCCATTGAGTGAAATTGTTGAAATTCCATCAAAGTAATCCATATAGTGATTGTGCTTTTGATTGCTTGTGAGCTTCAGAATGATTGCTATGCATTTTTCATAGATTCATGCTGACATAATAGCGCAAAAGACAGAAGTCAAGTTAACCCAACTCTTTCCGGGGTAGAATAAGAGGAAGCCAACAGCTAACATTGGTGTGGGTTGGGCACGTTCACTCAACCCATGCAGAGAAAAGCCCTTAACCTTCAGCATGGAGTCCTAGCTGCTGGGTCTCCGGCATAATTTCCATTGAAAGTGTCGGGCATGAATGAGAAATTGAAGTGAAAACTCCCAAGATATTTTACATGGGGGAGTTTCAGAGTGGTTTTAGAGGGAAAGGAAGAAATAAAAATGTACATTAATTATTATTGCTTGAAAGATAGTTAAAACTCTTTTCTGTTATGGACACTCAGTTCCCGTTTTACACTGTTGGGTATTGAGGTACTCACATGATAGGTGATGTATAACTAAATGTTGCAAAAGTAATAAAAAAAAAAAAAAAATAAATAAAATAAAATGAAAAAAAAGAAGCAGGCAATGAGTTCATGCTACTCGACTCTCAATGGTATGTAGAAAAATGTTCCTAGAGATTAGAAAAAAAAATGCTCCGTGGCTCTCCGCTTGATAGACTTAATGATGGTCATATATATTCATCTAATCCACATACATGATGTATTACTTAGCAATTTGCACAGGTCTTGGTGTGTGTCTAATTAACTTAAGTCCTGTACATCTATAATCCCGCAAGCACATACACTTTTTTTTAAAGCAACAAAGGAGCTTCATATAGAGTCTGTATATGAATATTGAGAGATAGAAGCGAAGGTATTGTTAATAAGCTGGCACACTTGAAGGAATGAAATAAGAGTATATACCCTGTCACTGTGATTGATTGCAAAGGGTTATTGTCAGGGGTAAAAGATACTCAGCTAGTACAAAGTAGAGAGTTGAAAGACGGCACGTTTTGTTTTGTTGTGTCGTAATGATATCCTGACAAACACCTTTAGTGGTGCATCCTGCGTGGTCTGCAGTGAGAAAGATGGTCATTGGTGTAAGTGTGTCTCAACCTTGAGGTAGACACTGACGCATAATATTTGTGCATCTCTTGCAAAAATATTAATTCACACACCCCTCCCTTCTTGCTTGTTTACTTTCATCCCTTTTCACCAGGAAAAAAAAAACAGCTTTGAAAATTTTTTCAGGAATATCATCTGTTGGTAATTATTGTTCACAGCAGTTGAGAAATTGATTTATTGCTGCGGAATATCAAGATGAAGGTTACAGAATAGAGCCCAGATGCTTTTATAGGGCAATGCTGTGTATTTTCTTCAGTAAATTTGGTGGCCTGAGACATTATTTTAAAGGGGATAAAAAACAAGATATGGATGTTGCCAGCAGAATAAGGGGTAGCAGGGCATAGAAGGTCAGTGCCGGTGGGGAGAGGTGAAGGCTTCCTGGCAACTGTAGGAGCTCTTGGCACAAAGACGCTTTTATCTTGTTTAAACACTGATATACCTGACTCCTGCAGACCAAATTTTTAACCCTATCCTCCCTCTATATGAAAATAAACCTGACGTACTTGCTTCTCTCTCTCTCTCTCTCTCTCTCTCTCTCTCTCTCTCTCTCTCTCTCTCTCTCTCTCTCTCTCTCTCTCTCTCTCTCTCTCTCTCTCTCTCTCTCTCTCTCTCTCTCTCTCTCTCTCTCTCTCTCTCTCTCTCTCTCTCTCTCTCTCTCTCTCTCTCTCTCTCTCTCTCTGAGCAAAGCAAAGCAAAGCAAAGCAAAGCAAAGCAAAGCAAAGCAAAGCTTCCACATTAAAATATTTACTTGGGGCATATATTTTTTGTAAGTCACCTGAGTCTTTTTATTGAAAATCTTGACAGAAAAAATGATGAAGTTGATGACTGGCAAATACCACTGGCTCCGTACAAGGAACATTAGAAAATGGGAAACCTTTGCCCTTATATTCACTTGCAATTGTTGGCCATTCAGTTTCTCTAAAACTTGTGATTTGCTTCACCGTGCAACGCTTCAGTCAGCAGCTCTGTTGCATCCTGTTGTCTGTCATTGTCCAAGGCTGGAATCGACTGAAAATGTTTTTCAGTCTGGTAGCTGACGGAAGAGACGAGGACATCCACAGACAGCGCATGATAACTGGTGAAGCCTTGACAACTGCGTAAAATTCCATCACGCTGCCACAGATAAGGCCAAAGAAAATAAATAGTGTGTTTGAGGTTACATGCCAAAAATAAATAGGGTAGGTAGGTAGGCTTCTTTTTTTTTTTTTTTAAATTTTTGCTCTGAAAAGAAGGAAAGTGACTTAAAATGGATAAATTGTGCATTTCATGAAGAAAATCTGCCTAGATTTTTTTTTTTTTTTTAAATCAATAAAAAGTTTTAGGGTAGGGGGGTTTGGACAAGGGTCGGTAGGGAAACCCCAGACACAGACTTTTTTTTTTTTCCTAATAAAGCAAGTTTTCTCTCTTCGAGAATATCATTCAGATTTTATTGAAAATCTAGGGGATCGTGGTTCAAGAACACCTGTTGTACTGATACTGTCAGCACACATATGCATGTCAAAATACTCCCCAAATCCAATAGATCATTTTGTACCTACACATGACAGTGAGACTTATAAACTAGATGTCTCCAATTGCAAGCGATTGCAGAGAAAAGCTTGCCGGATGATGAGAACCTTGAACCATTTCTGGAAGGACAGTTATGCAGGTTTTGTCACGATCGATAATAGGACAGTATGGTGATTGACAGATAGTAGGGTTTGGGGTAAGCATTACGTCTGTCAGTGGCACATTTTGAACTGAGTCAACAGCTCTCCTTGGCATGTTTTGGGTGCAGTGCACCCACAGTGTGCCTAGGAAAGCTGGTGACATGTACATGTACTTGTAAGTACAGGCATGCTGGTACTCGAATGAGTAGTCTTTTTTTACAAGGAACATGAGTCTAGCATTGTTATTATAATTAAGAGAAGTTTGTTTTGATCATTTCGACTGGAGTCACAGTTGATACTGAAAGAGCTTAAGGTTTAAACTGAGGCACTGTTACATTACATTTTCAGATATAGCCACATGACCATGACCTTCTGCCCCTAGGGGTGTCGTGTGATCAGGAAACAATTAAGGTCCCAGTCTACAAATTATAATTATGCACGTAACTCAATCTTGGTAGACTCAGACTTAAACATTTTGAAATGTGAGAAAGAAAATCTTTTCAACAGAAATAGATCATGAGCACCAAAAGTAGGTCAAGGTCATTTGTTGCATATCAGGTGCTCAACATTACATTGTTCTGATTTAGAGTATAAATTTGCATTATATTAACCCTTAAAGTGCTGATTTAAGACTGAGTCAACCGCTTTCCTCAGGGCACTTTGCATGCAAAGTGTCTCGAGGAAAGCTGTTGACTAAGACTACTTTTTGCTTCAGACTAGGCTTGCTATAGTATTTGAACGAAAGGTCTCTTCATAAGGAATTTGGATCTTTTAACCATTATATGATTAACAGTAATGAGAAAACGATTATAGCCATGATTACCACCTTAGTGGTTAAACCAGTTTAATTTTGCCAGTTAGGGTCAGACCAGCTTATGTAACAGGTTCATCAACTAAATTGAGCTTGAGGGGAAGTGTTTTTTTTTTTTTGTAAATGTGTCATGACTGGAGAAATGTAGTTCGCAGACACTAGTAAAATTTCTGGGTATAAACTTAATGTGGGCATATTATTGTGCTGAAAGAATGCCTTTGAAAGCAATCCAGTCTTAGAAGTACATGTATTACATGGAAAAAACTCAGCTCACACAACCGAGTCTATGTATGTGAGGAAGCTAGGTGTTATGGGCTTTATGTGTGTGGGGACCAGGCAGTGTGATGGTGACATTCATTCTTGGAACTTTTCATCATGCAAAGGAATGTCACATGAGTGAAAAGCTTCCCTCGCAAGCTCTAACCCCCACATAACGGAGGCGCAATCCAGGCTTAAAGACCAAGAGCAACATGTATCCCAGGTGTGGTAGCAAGCGGGAACAAAAATACTGACTAACAACTTCCAGGAAGTGGTTTTGGACGAAAAGACACAAATGTAAGAAATATGCGGGAGGATCCAATCAGCTCAGTCGGGCAGCCACTGTCCCAACCCTGACCACAGATGGGAGAGGTGTTAACCTTTGACCTTTGGATAATCATACCATAACAATACATGTCATACGATAACAATACATGGCTTCCTCTAAAAGATCACTGAAGTTGAGGGGAGCAGTTTATTTCTGACACATGTACTCTCATGAGAGACCTCTTCTATTTTAGACAAAAATCCATGTGACTGAAACATGGTGGTTTGTTCAACATGGTTTTACTGAACATTGAGTACGTGCACAATGCTGCACCAGCGATTTTATAGAAACCTCATTGACAGTGCAAAGTTGTTAGCGCTGAGACTTTCCCAGGGCCATTCGGTTGATGAAAGAATCTATTGTCTGATTTTGGTGTTGATCACAAAAAAAAATCAATAAGTATAGGTAACAATACTCGATGAAAGTGGATGAACTGGGACCCTGGATCAGCCGCCAGTCAATACAGGCAATGATCTAATCGGGGGGGGGGGGGGGGGAATAGATTTCACTGCCGATGAGACATGTGCTTGCGGTTGTGTCCATGTAGCATGGGGGGGGGGACAAGAAGATCTCTCCACAGTGTTGATCGGTGCGCTGAAACAACTATTAGATTTAGTATGGGAGAATGGTGACGTTGAATCGTAAGCATTGGTAGCATTTTGAACAGATATAAGAGAAGTCAATTATGCAGCAGCCCTGCGGGTCTAACCTTGCATCAGTTGAAAGCAGAAGAGAAATATGTTGTCTTGGTTATGATCAAAGGCTGTGTGGCTTGCGTCTTTGTGTATGGCTTGCTGAGACAAGGTTTCTTTGATTCATCAGTTAAATAGTGTAAATTAGTTTATATCATGGGGTAAAATTTGTATATATGTAATTAAGTGCCAATTGTACTGTTTTATGTATCCTTTATAATTTTTGGTAAATTTTCCCAAGGCACGCACATCTGAAAGGCACTTTTAGACATCACCCGGTGGAGGGCTGAGTTACCTCAGTAATTTGTTTTCCTGAGTGATTCTCATGCAAAATAATTCCTGTTCATACAAGCTTTTAGTGAAATTGTCAAATATCGTATCCTTCCTTTTAGTGAAATTGTCAAATATATCCTTCCTTTTTTTTGTGGGTCTTTGTGACAGAAGGAGCCATTTTGTATTTTCAGGAATCTTGGGAAGTCTCTGGATGCTTTGGCTGCTGGTCCAATCTTCGTCATAAAAAAAACTTTGTTTTTTGTAAGCCATGCTGATATTTGTGCAGCTGTTGCAAGTGATACATGCCTCGTCCAAGGCATTCCCATATCACCTGTGTCTGAAGGCCGTAATCAATATCATGAGTAGCTATCTTACAGTGTCTTGGCATTGAAAGCTAGTGTTAACACATTTTGATGTATGCTTTTATATTTGTAGGTTTTGATGGATGTACACACAGTATTAGCAGGTTTACACAGTTGTATGCAGGGCATTAGCAGGTTTTCATACGTGCATAGATAGTATTAGCAGGTTTTCATCGATGTCCGTAATATTTGCAGGTTTCTATCAACATTTAAATCTCCGGCATTGGCCAAATTGGCACAAATAAAAGTGCTAGCCTTTGTTCACAGTTCATACTTACAACTGAACTCGTGAGAACACTCTGTAATCTGATTTTGAAGGTATTAACTCTGTCAGTGCCCAATTTTGGACTGAGTCAACAGCTTTTCTCGGCATGCACTGGGCACAATGCGCCCAATGCACACCAAGAAAACCTGCTGACCTTGGATATTCTCTCTGGAACTACTGCTAGTACTTGAATGAAGGTCTTTTTATGAGGAATACAAATCTGGGATCCTGATAATAATTCGGACTAGTTTGACTTAAGTAGATCAACTTTAGTCCTGCTTGGCACTGAAAGAGTTAAATATCTACATTTTGTGTATTAGCCTAACGAGTACAAATTAATTTAAATGCCAGTTTATATTGAATGTACTTATAAATATACAAGTTGAAGTTGAAAAAGACAGAAGGAAGGAGAGAAAGGAAGGAAAGAAGGAAGGGAGAGAGAGAAAGAATGAATGAAAGAAAAAAGTGATGCCAAGCATTTGATGTTCGTAATTGTACACATGAGCACTAATGTAAAAGCTTTTCTGAACACTGGCAAATTATTTCCTGTAGTTTTGGTCAATTAAAATATTATTTTCTCATCTGCAGATATGTAACAGATAAATGTGCTTGGTGACAGTAGTAATGACTTCAGTCTGAGGGTTGCTAGGTTTCCATGGTAACCTATTGTTTTGACAGCAGGTCATAAAGAATCTGGAGCTCTCTGTGGATCTTGCAAAACCAGATTGGGCAAGACACAATCATGTGTTTGCCTGTTTACATACATGTATCTGTGAGCCAACTCATATAGTTCCTCATAAAAAGCCTTTTTCATTGACTTACCATCGTGCCTGGAAAAAAAAAAGACTGAATACCAGGTCAACAACTTTCCTTGGTATGCTTTTGGCACATTACACTTTAAGTGTACAATGGAAAGTGGTTGACTCAACAATGAAAGGGTTAAAATGTCTGGTTGGTGCTGTTTTCTGATCCCCAAGCTGAAGGCAGGTTGTCCGCAGAGCGTTAAAGGTACAGTGGTACCTCTTTTGAGAGACCGCTGCTATGGTCGGTCAAAATGCGGTCTCTCAGAACAGGTGGTCTTTCATTAGAGGTATAGCAACATTGAAAAGATAGCACAGTGTTCTGAGAGAGTCGTCTTAAAAAGATATCTGTCTCTCATTAGAGGGGTCTCTCAAGAGAGGTACCACTGTACTGGTACGGGTGAACCTGACTTAAGAGACCACCAGTTGGTGGATAAAGTGGTTCCCCAGTACAGGTGGTCCCAGAGGACAGGTTACAAATTGAATTGACTCCTGTCTGGTCTCAATGATACTGAGTCAATAGCTTTGTTTGGCACGGAATAGGTACAGTGCCCAATCCCTGCCAAAGAAAGATGTTGACCTAGGGCGTGTCATCGTGATAGATATGATCTATGATTCTTAGCAGAAATGTGTTCTATTAACATGAAAGAAAAAGAAAAAAAGAAGCTGGGTTGACAGTATAAGGCTGCCTTGTTGCCTGGGGCAAGTAAAATTGAGGTTGGAGCATTTGAAAATTTAGTATCCTGTGTGGACATTTACAGTGGACTTGCCCAGATTTCTTCAAATCTTGGTGAGGGGGAAGCCATGGAAAGTCTCAACATCAGGCCCTGAAGTAGACTACAATTTACATCCAGGTGCTTTTTGAGTGACTTGAGGGAGAAAGTATTAACGTTTTTTACGACAGGCTGGACGTCAGCATCCTGGGACCTCCTGGCACCTTATGGGTTGGGTGTTGAGTGACCTGAGGCAGGTTAATACACAGATGACTCCAGGACCTGGTAAATACTTGATGCATGTAGGATAAATAATGCTTCACAGCAGTGACCAGTCTGGCTCTTGAGAGTAGGGTTCACATTCATGGTCATCGTGAATGTCTGATTACTGATATTAACCATTTTCACCCTTGAATCAAGACTGAGCCAACAACTTTGCTTGGCATGAGTTGGACACTATTAGGCTTCTTATCTTAATAGGTCTCGTCTATAGTCCTGAAATTGTTTGTCCTTACTGGTAAAATTTGTGTAAAAAACATTGAAGCTAGAAGACAATTTTGATCACCAAACAATTTGGCTGCTTTGTTAAAGGGGGGGGGGAGGGGGTTAAATGTCTGCCAGCTAGTATTTATAAACAGGGACTTGGAAATAATCTGGGCACACAGATGTCTGTATTCACTTTTATCTGCTTTGTATGCCTTGATATCTTAAGAAACGTTTTATATAGAATGATGTCAGATGTTCACACCTTGGAAGCCTAATGCCCCCCCCCCCCATGCAGTTCAGATTCAATATGACCTTGGTTTAGGTGCATTTTCAAGGTTATGAGGTAGGGACATGCTTGTTTATAGGTTTCCTGCTTCACATTTCAAGGACCAGGAAGACACTGGCATTGTTAGTTACCAACCAGGGAAGTATTCCTTACAAGCTTCAGGCTTGTATCACTTTCAAACGCCACGACTTACATATTCAAGGTCACAGGAACAACATATCTGAGACCTATACAGAAATACAGGTTGCTCCATTGGTCTGTTATGAAACTAAATGGCAAAAAAACATATAGTATGGTACCTGTAATATATGGACTTATGTTTAGGCATGTGAAAAACAGTGGCAAAACGTACAGAGTTTGCTGGCTGGATCCTCACCTGGCAATTCAGATTTGTGAGGTATGGATTTGTGTACGAGTTAATGACGTACATTTTCTTAATAACATTAGATTAAAACGTGTCAAGACTAACAGCTGTGCTCACACAGAGAAACTCACCGTGGGTTTTGTGTTAGAGTACACCGGCGGGATTGAAAATTGCTCTTGACTCAAGTTTTACCATGACAACCCCGTCACAGCTGTGTCTTGTCCTTGCATCGTGTAAATTGAACATTATCCGTGTGCTTAAATGTAGAAACAGCATTGGCAATGCCTCCTCCATTCTGGTATAAATACACTCATGGTGTCAGTAACTGCTCTAACAGTCTGAGAGGAGTTCAGGCTGTCGATGAAACTGGTTTTATCTTTTTTTGTTTTTAATCCAACTGTAGAATGACTACACTTTGTGTATATTTGCCCAGTGTATGTGGTCAAGGAAAAAATAGCAATGTAATCACACAATGCATTACCCAACATGATACCTTGTCAGCTAGTAGAGTTAGGGTACATCATGAATCTAATATCTGTTTTTTTTTTGGCTGGGTACCAGATGAGACAACACAATGTTGGGCTTCTTTCTTCCTGGTCTTAATATTTCAGTTCAACTTTATTGCAAAATAAAGTCAAAAAGAATTTACTATTATCGAGTCCCTATAGCTTCTGAACAGGTAATAACACGAAGTCACATTGGGTGAGCATGGTCTTCTATAATTTGTCGTAAATTCAGATAAATTCCTGCCACATTTTGTGTTACATTATGACCCCAAAAAGCTCCATGAATCCGTCATAAATGTCAAGCAGTGGCCAGCGCCTGACCCCAGACATACTGTCCTGTCCTTATATGCCCAGTTATCAGGTTACCTGCAGTTGAACTCCATTGGGACTGAGGCAAAGACCTTCAAGTTCAGAGTGCTCTGAGGAAAGCTATTTTACAGTGTACTAGCCACCTGTATCACCCTGGATGAGAAGTACACAGGCAACGTTTGAAACAATGGACCATTTTTTGTAATTTTTGATGGGAAAAAAGTTGCATACCAATACATTGGTGCTAGGTGTGTCAGGGTTGAAAATAATGAGACGTACACATTCTATGTTTTTCCTGTCTCTTGCCTTGAAAAAAACTGCCAGCCCACAACTTCCCCCAGAATTTAATTTGTAGCAGTAGGCTAAAACAAGAAATGACTCCCGATATGTAACTGTTGCTTGACCAGTATTTCAGGTCATTTGCACAGTAATCAATCACCTCTATAGACAAGTTGCCTCTCTGCAAGGGTTTGGGGTGAGCACATGATGTGTGGAAGCTGAGGAGACTGAGGGAACAGGAGCTCTGGCTCAGGCTCAGGCTCAGGCTCATTATGTGCTCATCCAGAACCCCTTCTGAAAGGCCGCACCTTGTGATTACAGAGCCTGCCTCAGGTTTTAGTGCTGACTTACATTAGCTTTTTGTCCTCAACAATACTTTGTGATGGTCAACAAGTTTCCTTTGGCATTTAGTTCCAGAGAAAGTTTACCATCCAGGTCAACAACTGTCTGCCAAGTGTGTCTTGTGTCCCATTGACTCAGTGTAGATATAAGCACTTTAAGGGTTAATATGGTGGATCAAAGGGTGGAAGTGCCAGGTATCATAGCAATAATCAGTAGAATTACACTTACAGCTTTTAGCTTGAGACCAAAAAAAAAAAAAAAAATTACTATCAATCGTGTCACTTAAGCTGGTCTATGCAGGAAACAAACCTATGAGTTGCATGCAGGTATATGAGGCTTCTCCATCATAACCTGGTAGGTGGTGGGGATTTAAGATGGTTATCACAGAGGTGAGGCACATGGTGTTATGCAGTTCTCATCTGGCAGTGGTGCTGTGCCTTCATATTCCTCCTTCACATGTTTCACGCACTCAGTGCCAGTTATGTCAGATTTTTCCAACATAGTCCTATATGGCAGGTTGGAATAACACAAGGACTTCAATGAAAATTGCTCCTAAGAAGAACTCCCACTCAAGTACTGGCATGCCAGGTCCAGAGTGGCTTTTATTTAACCTGCAAATAGAGTTTTTGGGGGAATAGTGTTTTCAGCTTGTCTGTCTGTTTATCTGTCCGTCCAACTGACTTTCCATCCATAGAAGCATCCTTGCAAGCAAAATATCTCGATTCACAGGCCACACTCAATTCAAATTTACTTCAGTTGTACTTTTGACAGTATTTCTTGACCTGATTATATTTTGGTGACCTTGACCTCATTTTCAAGGTCACAGGACCTATGTGTGTACAAATCCAGTCTCTTGTCTACTAGTTTCCCTTGTTGACACTTAGGTTGCCAGGCAACACAAAGATGTTTGCGATTACGTGCTGTAGCTACTACAAGGGCAGATGGAGCATGACCTGTGAGGCAGTCCATATCAGCTACAAATGTCATAATGTTAAATGTTTGTGAACCCTTTCCTCTCCAATCACCCAAAAGTGCCTTAAAGTTTGTGCTTAAATTTCTCGTTACTAGAAAGATTTTGCCAAGATTTGCATGTAATAAAGCCATTCATGATGACATGCCCTTTCAGTAGCTTTCGTTAACATGCCCTAGTGTGTCAGTGGCTCTCCTTGGCACCAGTTGGGCACATTGGGCACATTGTGCCCAACCCGTGCCAAGGAAAAGCAAAGGACTCTGCCCTACTCATCTGGGAATGAGTTAATTGCTTTGGATTACATAGCCCTAATGTCCCAGGTAAATTACCCCATAAGATTATACAAGTTAAAGATATATGTGTGTAACCATAATGCACTGCTGATAGTTCTCTCAGGTATGGTAAACTCGATATCTTTGTCTATGCCAGGGGGAACATCTGGGCTTTCCCTTATTTTTCTGCTTTATTCGACATCTTGTCAGTATTTCAGGTGAACATGGCGTTCTTCTGATGCCACCTGGTCATCTATGTCAAATTAGTTTCAAAGCGATTCCAGAAAGATTGCCAGATACCTGGGAGGATTATAGATAGTGTGCGCGAGATTGAAGATGGATGACCTTGACCTCATTTGCAAAAGTCGCAGTGCTATTAGCAATAGACCAATATGACTCTGCTGGTCAACTGACATCTGCGAGAAACACAGTTTTGTGCAGGGCAATCATCAAAGAGTGTGACTATGAATTATTGATAGAATACAAGTGGTCTTGGCAAATCAATGTATTGCAAGCCGCTGCAAATTGGTAAAAAAAGTATCCAGCATGCAGGGTGGCCTTCAGCTTGAACTGTAGGATACCAGGCATTTCATCCTCCATTAAATTGTGGACAAATACAACGAAACAGCACATCACAGATTCTTGACCAAATTAGATTTTTTTTTGTGTGGTCTGTCCTTAATGAAAGTTATTTGACAAGCAGCTTTATAGACTGTTCCATGATTTTCCCTCCCAGCCTGTTGTAGCGTCTTGAATGTTATTTCTCCTGGCAAATAGAATTCACTTTCCCTGGTCTGATGTCAAGAGACAGACCAGCACAGGGGCCCTCCGACATAGCAGTCATCAGGACCTGGCCTTCGGGCAGCTGTGATCAATAGCCAGGTGATTTACAGGAAGTCGGATGCAGGCCAGGACCCTCCCCCCCCCCCCCCGCCCTGTCATACAATGGCACATTAGTCGCTCTATGGCTTCATTTGGGTGCTATATACAGGCATTATGGACTAGCTATAGGCTATGATATATAGCCAATGCCACCTTACAGGTGGCCAACATGTTAAAACCATGTCAGTGAATACAAAGCCCTGGTGTGGACCAGTGTCAAAGGTGAAGAGTCAGGCAAGCAGTAGCTCCAGATTAATCACGCACATGTCCAAGCAGCTTGCATTTGATATCCGTTACTCATACACTCCAGCAAAAGGTGCCCATGGATCTTTTTAGAATTGCTGTATTTTCGGTAACTTTGCCTGCAGAATCTGTACATGAATTTGCCAGAGGATTTGTGGGCTCCCTTACTGAGCTTGCGCATGTTATTGATATATAAAAAGACTTAGAATTCTGTGCATTAATTATGAATGAGACTTGTGGGCTGAGTAATTTGAATTCAGCAGACCTAAGACAGCCAAGTACGTCCGATTGGCAAGTTAGAAATCACCTTGCGTCAGATGCCTCTGCCAGCCAGTGTGTCTTCTCGCACTGAGCTGGACATTCTTCATGACCAAGTTTCTTTGCAAATATTTGTGTAAATACGAAAGAGTTTTAAATAAATGTACATTTATGACAGAGTGAAAAATATAAACCTGTTTTATGCCCCCCCTCCCCCCCCGCGGGGGGGAGGGGAGGGGGCATATAGTATAATAGCCTTTTGCGTCCCATGTGTCCATTGAGTCACGGCGACATATCCTTGAAAAATCTTGGCTATAATTCCTTTACCATTTAAGTTAGCTTCATTAAACTTCACACATACATATCTGGACATAAAGTTGTGTCATGAAACAAAAGTAGGTCATTAGGTCCAGTATCTGGGTCACAGTGATACAATCATGTAAAACTACATTACACTTCCTATCCGGGCTGTAATTCTGTTGTTCTTTGACTTAGAATAATGAAACTTTACACACTTGTATATCTGGACACAGTGTGTGTCATGCATGAAACTAGGTCACTATGTTAAGTGTCTGGGTCAGAGGGATATATCCTTGGAAAATCATGTCCGGGCTTCATGTGCTTCAATATTCAAATTAGTTTCATAAAACTTCACACATGCACATATTTTTACCCAAAAGTGTGTCAGGAAGTAAAATTAGGTCACTAGGTCAAATATCTGGCGCACTGGTATGTCCTGGTAAAATCGTGTCCGGACTGTAATTCCTTTACTCTTAAAGTTAATTTTATAATACTTCATACACACATATCTTGACCCAAAAGTGTGTCATGTAACAAAAGTAGGTCACTAGGTCAAGCATCTGGGTCATGGTGAGGCCTTTATATAAAACTGCATTACAGTCTTTTGTGTCACTTTTTCTATAACTCAGATTAATGAACCTTGACACACAGGAGCATCTGGATATAAGAGTGTGTAATGCAACAAAAGTAGGTCACTAGGTCAAATATCTGGGTCACAGTGGGATATCCTGGTAAAATCATATCTTAACTATAATTCCTTTACTCATCAAGTTAGTTTCATGAAACTTCACACACACAGACACATATCTTGACCTAAAGGTTTGTCATGTAACAAAGGTAGGTCACTAGGTCAAGAATTGTGCATCCTTGCATCTGTCCGTCCGCTATTCATGTTCTGGCTGTAATTCACTTTGCCTTCATTAACATTAAGCATTTTTTTGAGGGGGTCACAAGAAGGGAAATTCTGGGGAGAAGGCTAGATTTTTACCAATTTTACATGTAAGTAAATGAGACTTGTGACCCTTTGGAATCTGATCATTGGGTATTTAAGATTTTGAAAGGGTAATGTACCCGTATTTCAGGGTTATCAGAAACACTGACATATTCATTTGTCTGTCCGTCCATCAGTTCTTCTTCCTGTCTGTCCAGCAACATTCCGGGGGGGGGGGGGGGGGGAGGGTGCATGGATCCAACAATTTCTGATTGCATTTTAATATGTAATTTATTTGACATCAAGACTACATATATTTTGTGGAATGTGGCCAAAGCAGGTGTTTGATTCAGATTAATATGGAATTTCAATGAAACATGGGTTCAAAGATCACCCTCAGGGATGTTTAACTTGTGGTCCTTCCAGACAGGTGATCTCTCGTGAGGTTTAGATAACATGAAAAGCTCTAAGGTTACTCAGAAGGTGGTCTTTAGAGGCAGGTGGTCTCTAATTAGAGTGGTATAATAAGAAAGGGACCACTGTGGTATCAATGTTTTATTCTAGATGGCAACACTCGAGCTCAGCAGACTCCAAGCCATAAATGTCAGTGCTTGTCCCCCCCTCCCCCTCCCCGAATGAAAATATCTGTATGACACAAATTGTAGATCAGCTTGTAAAAGTAGTCAAGATGATCACCCATGTACTGTGGTAGACTATTTGGGCAGTCACTCTCACTGGTCCTTTTGACCAAGGGTTTTTAGCCATGTGCCCAGCACAGCTTATTAACCCTCACCATTCAGATCACTCTAAAGGTGCCCAGATATAAAGCGTCAGCAGGTTGAATATTTTTACTTCGAACTTCATATCGATAGAAAACACTTTTGCCAAGAATTATAGAAAAGCCCTGTCAAGATGCTATTCCCCAGGTCAATAACATTGTGCCCAATCTGGACCAAGTCAAGCTATTGACTTGATCATACTCTGATTGACTCAGTCGTATTCCGGCCACCAGAGGGTTGATTTTATGGCGAATTAATTAGTTTATGTGTGTTACAGGTATTGGAATCAAAGTAATGTGTATGATTTATAGGATGCATATGCGTAACTTGTGTCCTATTTTCTTAAATGCATAAAAGATTGATTTGGTATCTTTGATTTAACCATGTCTCAAGTAAACATTGGTCGACAATGAAAGATTAGACTGTCACAGGAAAACAAGAAAAAATGCCAGGCCGTGACAAAAAAGCTAGGTTAGCCCCATGGATTTTAGAATTGATTGCCAAAATTCCAATTTTTTCTAGAAAAGAAGTACACAGACTGGACTGTAAAATTTCTGCACAAAAATTTAACATTTTGGGGGAAATTTTAGTAGCTATGTGCTACATTGAATAGCCGGGCTAGTGACCCCAAGTGCACCAGAAACCAGAAATAGGCTTATGAGAGGGGTGGCCTCTCTTGAGGGGAAAAAATCAAACGAATAAACCATAATTGCTGCATGGAGAAGTGGCCTCTGTAAAGAGGGAGGCCTGTCATCCTTAGGGCCATACAAGAAGGGGACCACTGTATGCCAATGCCAGTGGTCAGCAAAGAAAGAATATAGTCACGCAGTGTGTTAGCGCCACTCTGCCAGCACATGAAAGATTTACGTAATCAACTTATTTTGATCCATGCAGTTTGTTGAACCTGCCATTGAATGGTCACTAGCGATAAATAGTACCAATTCATTCACTCACGGCCAATCAATATCCAGTGCTGCCATTTTGATCGAGATCTCAGAAAATCCATAAGGGGTTCGATATTGTTGTCTGGGCGGTAAGTGCTCTGAGCTGAAGTGGGTCAAATATGATATGCCTGTATGCCACGATTGTCCAGCAAGACGACCACAGTTGAAAAGCAGCTGTGCTCCGGTCCTTGAGGGACACGTCCTTGTTGACTGTTTTTATTTATTACAAGCGGACAAGGAGCAGTATGTCGCTGATGGGTTGCAGGATTGAGCCTGCATCTTTGCAGATTCTCGCGTTAGGAAGTAAAAGCGACTGGCACTTTGCTTTGCTAAACATAATGCTCCATGTCAAATATCTCTGCTGCATAAAGGCAAGACTTCAGTGGCACCAATGCACGACCACAGATAGTTTAACCAGATAGTGAATGTGCCTATAGATTTATAATGATTGGGTGCTTTGGATGTGAGATGCAGCACATCTGTAGTGAAGCAAGCAGCTGTGATAATCTTGTAAAATTAGTAACTCATTGAATTCAGTCTATCAGTTTCCCTTATGGTGCAATTTGATATTTTGTATGTAGGACAAATGGATCAGCACTGATATGTGTCTTTTTGGAAATAAAACTTTTAATAACTACATGCATACATACATACATACGTACGTACGTACGTACGTACGTACGTACATACATACATACATACATACATACATACATACATACATACAGTAGTCCATCCTGTAAGAGACTACCCCTAGTGCTGTCCGAGAAGTGGTCACATAAAGCAGTTGGTCTCCCACAGGAGGTTCAACTGTTGCACCACCAACTCAACATCTAAACTTTGAATTCCCATCATGCTTTAGATTCAGACATGATTGATGTACACTTATTGTGCCAATATGTAAACAGCTTTTTAACAAATTATTTTACCAATCTTGTTCAAAATAAATGGGTTTCACTTATCTGAAATGGGAGATGTCTGGATGGAGAAGTGGTCTTTTAGGGTCATTTTTTTTGGGGGGGGGTCACTGGTCAGGTTCTGCAGGTGGTTTCCCAAAAGAGGCAAACGATCATCAGGAGGTGTTTTCTCACAGTGAAAATGGTCACAAAAGGCAGGTGGTCTATCAGAGGAGAGGTCTTACAAAAGAGGTCTAGGTATACAAAAGATATTCTAGTGCAAAGTGAGACACCTGTACTCACTCCCAATTGTGTACAGTGTGCCTGATAGCTCCTCTATACTCATTCCCATGTGTACAGTGTGGCTAATAGCTCCTCTATACTCACTCCCATGTGTACAGTGTGGCTAATAGCTCCTCTGTACTCACTCCCATGTGCACAGTGTGGCTAATAGCTCCTCTATACTCACTCCCATGTGTACAGTGTGGCTAATAGCTCCTCTATACTCACTCCCATGTGCACAGTGTGGCTAATAGCTCCTCTATCATGGAGCTGCAGTTTCAGAGATTGAGTCTGGTACAGGATGGAAGAGTTGAGTGTGGTACAGGATGGAGGAGTTCCGCGCTCACTCTCATAATTCAAGACAGGACCTCTCTGCACCTTAACTCATTCCATACTAGTCCCTGATTTTTCCGTATATTTACCTAGATGTAAGATGACAATTGCATATTTAAATTCTTCATGAAAAGAGCTTTTATTCAAGTACCAACATGCCTATATTCTTAAGTCAGTGGTTCTGGCACTGCCTGGCAAGTCATGCTGCAGCTGCCACAAGGGCAGCGGCAGCATGATTTGCCAGACAGTGCCAGAACCACTGACCAAGGCCTGCATGTGACCATAGTGTGGAATGAGTTAAAGAGTAAATGCTACACATGATGTGATGTTTGGTGAAAGAGAGTTTTCCTGCCACAAGTAAGTAAGTAGCCTTTATTTCAAACTCAAGGTCCATATAATAACGTATACAGTTACAAATATAACATTGAACTAAAAGGAAGTAAAAATGAAAAGGCAAGCTTCACACGAGAAGTATGACAAATAAAAGATACACAAGCTAAAAGGTCAAATAGAAGTTACAGTTTTAAATACACACTGAAACAACAAATAAAAAGTTACAAGCCTACACATTTACATATTTATAAAAACAGTCTTATGCCACTTGCGCCAGAAGATTGAGCACCATCGGTTATCGCTGTTGACTAGGTGGGAAATGAGGAGATTATCACAGCTGTTAAGTCTCTTCGTGAAGCTATTTACCATTTTTCGCTTGAGCTCCCCATACGATGGCAGTCTATTTTGTACGAACATGTTGCTTGCTGAGCAAAATTTAGGATATCCCACAATCCATCGAAATGCGTTATTATAACATGTAACAAATTTGCTCATACTACACACCGAGAACTTTACCCACAGCTGTGCTGTATAGAGGCTTGTGCAGTATGAGCGAAAAAGCAAAATTTTGATGTCCATAGAGCAGTAGAAAAATTTACGTTTGAGCATGTTGGCTCTGGCACAGAGAGAGCGATATTGGCGACCTATGTCGTCGTCATCTGTTACAGAAGCAGCAATGATGTGACCCAGGTATTTGAAACAGTTAACAAATTTAAGCTTCTCCCCAACAAGAGTTACAGTAGGATTGACACTCAGTTTGGCATTGCCTGAAGGATTGAACAACATACATTCTGTTTTAACAGTGTTATAGAGGATATCATGATCAGAAGCAAAGGATTCACATATGGAAATAAGGGTTCTCAGCCCTTTGACAGAGGGGCTAAGCAGCACCATATCATCAGCATAACTCATATTATTCATGGGCATACCAGCAATGTGGCAGCCAACACCACTATTTGCAAGATTTAAATTAAGATCATCTACGTATAAATTGAACAACAGAGGGGAGATAATCCCACCCTGACGAACGCCATTTGTTACCCTAAAGTAATCAGAGGAAGCTGCACCCCATGATACGCAGTATTTCTGAGTTTGAAACCAGGTCATGAGAATTTTTACAATAAAGATAGGCACGCCTCTATCTAGTAATTTATGTAACAATGTCCAGTGATTGACGCGATCAAAAGCTTTCCTGGCATCTAGAAAACATGCAAATACAGGTGTGTTACAAGTCAAATAATAGTGTATAACTTCCTTCATTGTGTATATGCAGAGATCAGTTCCCAGACTTTTCTTGAAGCCGAACTGATATTCGGACATATATAGGCATTTCTCACATCTGTAAAGTATTATGCGTTCCATTACTTTTGATAATACAGTGGCCAGAGCGATAGGTCTGTAATTGTCTTTATCAGTGATGTCACCCGCTCTGTTTTTAATGAGTGGTACCAGTGTTACTCTAGTAAGACACGGAGGTATATGACCATGTACAAGCATAGCACCAAATAGTAGAGACAGAAGTATATATAGGTTGTTCCCAGCAAATTTAAGGTTCTCCGACGTTAGACCGTCTGGCCCAGCAGCCTTACCATTAGTCAACTGCATAACAATGTCTGATATTTCACATGGCGAAACATGCATATTGTTTTCAAAAGATACAGCTGTTAGTTTTTGATTAACCTCATCTTTAAATTTTGTGCCCTCTACCGAGTTCAAAAGTTTTTCAAAATGGCCAGCCCACATGTTGGCTATGTTCTGGCAGCCAGACGAGCCGCCTACAGTGTAAGACAGCGGCAGGTTTTTATTGTTTGTCACAGAGACACTTTTCCAAAATGATTCATAGTCCTTATCCATCAGGTTTTTTGCCATGCTATCGGCTCGGTGCTGAGCCTCATTTTGTTTACAAGTGCGAAGTGCGTACTTGAACTGGGCTCGGCTAGTGCGCATGACCTCAAACAGTGGGCCATGTTTAGGTTTACCATTATTACACCACAGAAGGAAAGCGTTGCGTGCATCA
Source organism: Hermodice carunculata (assembly GCA_964020975.1). NCBI lineage: Eukaryota > Metazoa > Annelida > Polychaeta > Eunicida > Amphinomidae > Hermodice > Hermodice carunculata. Next base: position 242,112 of record CAXHWN010001018.1, on the reverse strand, counting down.
TCGTGTAAGTCTTTCACGTGGTCATTCCATCCAGGTACTGGCTTAAACTTACCCTTTGTATGTTGTCCAATCGCCTCCTTACCTGCTCGAGTCAGTGCGGCGACAATATCTTTATACAATATGTCTCATCTCTCAAGTCCTCATCATATTGCGAAAATGACTAGTTTCGAGCTGTAATAGAAAATTTCAGTGCAGGCTCAAGTTTCTCTAATGTCTAGTGGCATAAAATACAATATGGATGCACTGCGATCTACCCCTCTTTGTGCTGAAGCCAGGGTAGAGTAATGTGTACATGGGCACTAATAAATAATGTACTCCCACGATGCAAGATGTTGTCACTTGATGTTGTGTGTAGTGCCAGTAAAGGCAAATTTAAGATACTCTTCTCATTGTGTCATTGAATACTAGGTGGCGCATGCACTGCAAACAGATGACAAATTAAATCTGCCACACTCAAACAGTGTCTGTTGATCTGCATCATTAAGATTTTTGTCCCCTGTTAGTAAGTACCAAATTAATGAAAGAATTTCGTTTCATAATGAGCGTAGGTTTCCGGACTATTTCTGGAAGCACTCATCGAGTTTTTTCTTTTGACAATTACGGTAAAGCAGTGTACATATGCATTTAGAAAAGTTACAAAAGGCAAATGAAATGGGAGTGGAAATATGAATGCAGCACTGTTTTTCGTTTTAAAGTAGGCGATTTTTCCTCTGAAATACCTGATGATCATGTAGATAGGAGACCAAGAAAAAGTGCTGAATGGCTGAAGCTTGGTCGACAAATTTTGCGCAGCATACATCATGAGACTCTTTAAATTGTATCCGCATTTATTCACTGTCGCGTACCACACACATTGCTTATAAATTCTGTGGCTGGGAGGCCACTGATGCAGGATGAAACTCCTTGCTCACTGTCGCACTTTGTATGGCTTATGGCCTCTGCAGGCAGAAGCCGCTTAAGTCCCGCTCCAGCACTTTGGGAGAGACAAAGCCTTTGATCCACGTCTCCTGTGAAAGATTGAAGCATTTAATCACTAGATGTAAGCGCCTCAAAGTCACCCACACAACCACATTTGTCATAGAAAGGTGTCATTATTGGATAAAATTGACAAGTCTGGCCATCCCATACATGGGAGTTTACAGATTTAAAGGTGCTCAGTCAATCACGTTCAGGAGCTGGGCTTGGCCACATGAAAGAACAGCATCACTAGATATATATTCATTTGTAAATTGACTTATATTAACATGATGAATGTTCTGGGACAAAATGATGATTAATTTCCTTCTTCTTCTTCTTCTTTTTTTTTTTGAGATGAACACTGAACAGCATGTGGTTTTAAGTATGTATAATTTTTTAGGAGACACAGGCATGACGTATATCCCCTTGAAGCTTGATGTATGGATCTGTACAGGTAGACTCAAAATTCTCAGCCGCTACAGACTAAGTTTTTTTTTTTTTCTCAATACACTACAAAAAGAATGATTAATCAGTTTGTATCATTGATGTACTGTTTTTCCTTTTTTTTTTTTTTCGTTTGTCTTGCTATCAGACAGTAAATTTGTTTGGTTTAACTTGTTAATGAGATATTAACGTGCATATTATTGGATTTTTATACCCCCGCTCCCACTCCCGGTTACGTTGAGAAGCCACAGCTATGAAACTGGACATTTTCCAAAAAGTGAAACTTAAAAGACCTAATGATTGGTAGTATGTTACATAATAGTATGTTACACGGTAAATATGTTACATGTTACACAGTAGTATTGTATTAGTGTCTTTTTGTCCAGAACCACTTCCTGGTAGTCATTACCCTGTGCCATAGTCCGAACTCATTACTCTCCATAAGCTAACCTGTCACTGTCTAACTTATATACATATAGAAGTACTATTGGCCATATTGCACACATTCTTCTGTAGAATTTTGACATGTATTAGCCCAAATTGATTAAAGGGTCTTCAGCGGATAACTACTGAGAATATGTGTTGGAGCCTGTACCCATACAGTGATGTTTCTCTGAGCAGCAGCTCTTTGTCTTAAAGCTAAATATTCAGCAAAGACAACCCACATAAAAATGAAAAAAATATATGAACAGGTTAGATGATGCATTCCCTAAGTGAGTGAAGCTTTGCTTATAAATGCAGAGCTTCAATATGAAAAAAGAATCATACCTGTCAAGCCAAACATAATTACATGTACAGTGGTACCTGCTGTATGTGGCCACCTCTTCTGCCAAGAAAAAGTGGTCACATACAGCAGGTGACCTGTCACCACAGGTAAATTTTACAAAGAAATTGACTCCTATGCTTGAGTGTAGTGACCACAAAATGCAATGTGGCTGCCCACAACAGTGGATGCATACAGCAGGTTCCACTGCACTAAATTTGTATAGTACAAGTTCAGATAAGAATATTTTGACCTGCCCCTGAACTAGTATGCTGTCACATGTTTAGGTATAGGACCCAGTGTAAAGTTGTACTTTTCTGGTAGACATGATGTCAAGTTTGCCAATTCAGTGAAACATACAAGCAAATGTAAAATGTCTGTTCTGCATTACTACAAAATAACAGCACACGACGGCCACTTTCTCAATAAAATCTTTCAGCCAGGGTTGATCAATCTTTATTAGGTACGGGCAGCTTGAAACAATTTCTTTTTATGTTTGATAAAATTTATTTAGAGTCGGGCCTTTTCAGTAGGGTCGGTGGGGTTACCAGAACCACACATATATTTTTGTTAGGCCTTAGGTAACTTGAACATTTGTTTAACCATGTTTAAAATAGATGTTTTTTTCCTTTGTACACATAACCTCCTCCGACGTCAGTTTAATTTGTGACCTGGGGCATTTGTTAATGATAAAAATAAAATGCTGTTGTGAGCACTGACATGAATTTGAGTGGACATTTAGGACACTATTTTCATACAGACACAATACAAATAAATCACCGTTAATGTGAATCACACAGTATGCAGCCCACGGAATTCATCCCAATGCAACCGTCCACATATTTTTCTCACTGTCATGAATTTCACTGTGTTGTTGTGTGTTACAAATTTGTTCCATTCGCACATTTTACTGAATCAAAGTACAATAAATTTTAGTTACTTCTTCCAATTATGTGTCAAGTCATACTTTTATGGGATATTGTGGTCATCAATCATCAACAAGGGTATGGCATGCACATTAAACTGGCGCTTCGTCAGTGCCGCAGTCCGCATGTTTTGCTTGCTTTCCGCCTTGACTTTTCACTCCCATCTTTTAATTTCTTCAAAATTTGTACCATAGAGTTGTTTATATGAGACTACTAGGCTAAATTAAAATTTAGTTCCTAGATACAGTAAATGGTATGAGGACGGGTCATGTTTTTCTCTCACCACATATCTATGGTACTTTTTGGGGCCGCACATGGCATCTAATACAACTGATTGGACAGTGAAGGACATGTGATCAAATTATCCACCAATGGCAAGCCTGTAAACTCTACTGATGACATATGTCATAAAGTATTCCTGGGAATCCATTCCAAATTAGCTTGCAAGAAATATTTCTTTCAAGCCAGTTTGGTGTGGACTCCCCAGAATACTTGTACATTGAGGCCGCTCACGAGAACTTGCAGAATCACTCATATACTTTTATTAGATCGATATTATGCAGCAATGATAGAAAAAAAATATGATAACAAAAATTTTACAACAGTTTGCCGAAATAAAAATATGAGGTATCAAGTAATAACAGTTTTCTCATTTGTGGGCAGAAATTTGGTGTTGCAGCATGTTCACTGCAGAGGAATTACTGCGTCACAGCTAAGCTAATTTTGCTTTGCGTTGTGCAATGTGACGCCAAAGATATCCAACACTGGCTTTCCCCCCTTAAAAGCAGCCAAAACCAGCTGGTGGTCAAAGGTCATCTGCTTCAATGTTTTTAACTAACATTAATTAACCATTGAAGGGCGGCGGATCACTTTCTTGGCTTTGTGGTCAAAATGCATAGGGTCTCACCAGGTGTGGCCCTATATATACATTTTAGACTAATGCAAAATTTTTAAGTCAGCACTTTTGTGGTTAACTAAAACAGTTGAATTAAAATTACAGATGAGACCTATCAATATCACATTCACCAGGTCAACGGCTTCCCTTGACATGGGTTGAAGACTTAGAACCCAGCCCACGGTAAGGAAAGCCGTTAACTCAGTATTAATTCAAGGGGAAAGGGTTAAAACGGATTTTGTAACAGACTTCTGTCTTTACTGCATATCCTACAGCTTTTAAAAGTATTGAACACTGAACAACAGGTGGAGCTTGCATGGTTGCGTCGTCTCCCCGAGTGGTGATCCCCGTAAGTTAATCATCACCACAAAGTGGAAGCCTCACATGCGAGCTCAATCTTTCACCTGATTTTATTGATCATCAAGAGTGAACGGCTCTCACGCTAATTATGGAAAAGTGGCTGGTGGTCATTGTGGACTTGTCCTTAAGGCCAAGGTGACCAAGGAAACTTTGCTGCTTTTACTCCTGAGCAAACATTAATCAGCTCGTACTTCGCCAGGGATCTATAGATCTTGAAACCTGTGTCGGCCTTGTCAAACTTTTCACCCGAGCAAGTCACTTTATCGTCTGAATGTTTAAAGACCAGTACATCATGCACAAGACGTATGTCTTGGTTTGCACGGTCATTGCATTGACCTTGATAATGAATATACATACGAACATGGGGACCAAAGGCTGGGAAGAATAAGGCACAATATGGGATATGGGTGTACAGTGAAAACTGCTTATAATGACACCATCTGTTCCCTTAGAAATGTGTCGGATAACTGCATTTGTCAGATAAATGAATCAAACTACAGAGAAAATGAACTTTTGCCATTGAAAACTTGTGTCCTTATAATGAATATGTCGGATATCTGAGTGTCTTTATGATGAGGTTTCACTATAGTTATACCACGACACAGGTGTTGATTGGGACTAATGCAAAGCCAATGGCAGAGCAGTCTGCATCCTTTGTTGCAACATCATCTAAGAACCTCATCGCTTTCTTGCTGGGGAGGAGCATCAAATATTCATATGAATGTAGCCTTTCAGAGAGAACATGAAGAGGGTACAATGTATGTTAATAATTATTGGCACTTGTGAACTTTAAAAGTGACATTAACCATGTGTAGAACATGAGTAGCAAATACCTGCATGACCGTTAAATCTTAATTCTAAACCATTGCCTTAAGCCTAATATTAACCTGAAATCTTACCAGTAACCATGCATACACCTTAACCTTACACCATATGTCCTTGTCCTTAGTTTACCATAAACCCTGGCCCACCACCAACCTGAAACCCAAACTTTGAACCATAAACCTAACATTAACCCTACACCCTAGCCTACTAGCAGCCCTAAACCATAATCTTGAACCATAAACCTAACATTAACCCTCAAACCTGGCCTATCAGTATAGCTTTAAATACATGTAGTTACACATATACATGTGTGGATTCGGTGAATTTTACCGAGGCCATTGTATCAAAGTTTGTGAATGGTTTTCTAATTCACACACAACTCTGTTGGACATGCTGTGAGTAAGTTACTTTTTCAGAGATGAAAATATGAAAATTTATGACTGTTTAATTATTGTGCAGAGCAATATGTCTCAAATGAAGAAAACATGAATGTATTAAGACTGGCAAGGGATTATCTTGGATTCTGAATCTTAATTGGATGAGGATTCTTCAGTACGTGGTGTCAGCCAAGGCAGGCTGACATTTACGTTTCTCTGCAACAAGTGAAGTACATTTTCCGCGATAAATGTACGTGCTATGACCTCGCACAGTGTCTGAAGAACGGATTTCATCAGGGCTCTAGAGGCAAGTGAAAATTGAGTTAGTCTGAGAAAAGCTACAGGCGTTAACTTCTCCGGAGGAAACAATAGATCAGCGTGACTGATACAGATGGAGGTTAAGTTTGGCCTTGGCAGACCACCAGGGATTGATGTTGTGCAGTGAGGCTGGCTCTGGTGAACAGGGATATAGCTTTCTGCAATATTAATACTGCCCGTTACTTGCCACCTGCCAAATCAAATAAACAGCTTGCACATTACTCAGAGCTGCCAGACTTAAGACAGGCACAGAGGAGAGGTGAGTCCAGTAACAATTAAGCAATAGCTGCAGGGGCTTTTGTTTTAACTCTCGCTGTCCTGTGTTACACGTCATGACACCATCAGCTGGGATTATCACGGGAACTGTATACTTCAGTTCTTGATCAGAAGAGCTTTCATTCCAGTGCATACATGCCCAGTGCAATGGCAGTGGTATTTGCATTGCCTGACAAGTTGTGTTGCAACTACCGTTGTAGTAGCTACGTCATGAACTGCCAGGCAGTGCAAAAAGTGGCGACTCCAGCATTTACTGTCATGAATGAGTCTCAGCAAACGTGGGGCGACTCTCGCAGTAATACATCAATGGTTTGAGGTATTCTCTTTAAAGTAAATCATGGCACAAGGATTTCCTGTGTTATTTGATGGGTTGTTTTTTTTTTGCAATCAGATGAGGACAGGAGTTTGTAAGGAAAGGAAAAACATTTGACATGAACATTTATCTCATTTGAAAAACGGTAAACAGTATTGATGTAACTAAGGCATCTTGTGATCATGAGCCACTTGTCTACCAAAACTATAATAATCTCAACCTCTGGTTTGCTTTTGTTTCACAAGTAATTGGCAGTTAAATTCCAGAAACAAAAAAAAAGAAACTTTGGCCTAGTTGTGTTTGTGCATATGTCTGTCTGTCTGTCCGTACATCACCCTTGAGGATGCCATGACTTTGGTCAGATTGAGCTTGTATCATGGAAGTTGTTTTGTAGAATTGGAAGCTTGGCTGAGTTTGACATTGAGCAGCCTTGACCTATTTTCAAAGTCATAAGTGGCCATCATATTTTCATCCAGGCTGAGCAGGTCGTAAGGTCATTCCTACCATCACGTCTAATTGTTTGTGAAAATCAATGAAACATTTCTCCCAAACAAAGAGAAACCAAAAGGGAATTAGTCTTGCTTTATTCCTATTTACTGGCAATGACCTTTTTTCCCACCGTTAACCCTGAAAGTGCTGATTTAAGATTGAGTCAACAGCATTGCGTGCAAAGTGTCCCGGGGAAAGCTGTTGACTAAGACTTCTTTCTGCTTCAGACAAGGCTTGCTGGTATTTGAATGAAAGGTATCTTCATGAGGAATTTGACTCTTTTAACCCTTGTATGTTTAACAGTAATGAGAAAGCAACTATAGCAGTGATTAGCACTTTAGGGGTTAACATGTAGAGATGCAGGCCTAGCTGGCATGATAACTCTGTACCTCTTTGAAGAGATGTGACACTAAAAGCGTGTTATTACCTCCTGCACTTTCTTGGTTGGGAATATTGTAATGGCGACCATCTGTATGGAAGGGGTGGTCCTGGGGCTATGTACCTTCCAAGGACACGCCACTAAATTGCATCACTAGTCAACTGAATTAAGAGGGCAATTAAAGGGTACGAAACTTTACCACAGCCTGTGATATTTCAGAGTGTGCCAATGAATTGTGATTTTGTTTCAGTTTTTAGCTCAGCTGACTTGTCAGTCAGCTGAGCTTGTAGGATGGTCCGTTGTCCATTGTCTGTCTGTCCACAATTCACATTTTTGACTTCACCAAAACCCTCAGCCTTATCCACTTCAAATGTGATGGGGATCTAACTCGAGTGGGTCTCAGCCAAATTTTTTTAAATGGTCATGCTACAGTTATTTTATCTATCTCTTGTTCTCTCTATCTATCTATCTATCTATCTATCTATCTATCTATCTATCTATCTATCTATCTATCTATCTATCTGTCTGTCTGTCTGTCTGTCTATCTATCTGTTTATCTATCTATCTACTTATTTATTATTTATTTATTTATTTATTTATTTATTTATATATTTATTTATTTATTTATTTATTATCTACTTATTTATTTATTATTTATTTATTTATTTATTTATTTATTTATTTATTTATTTATTTATTTATTTATTTATTTATTTATATATTTATTTATTTATTTATTTATTATCTACTTATTTATTTATTATTTATTTATTTATTTATTTATTTATTTATTTATTTATTTATTTATTTATTATCTACTTATTATGTCTCCCGGTGGAAGCCGGGGGACATATTGGTTTAGTGCCCGTTTCTTCCGCTTCTTCTTCTTCTTCTTCTTCTTCTTGTTCAGGTTCTTCAACACTTGGTTTCCATGCGATAAGTCTTGAAGGACTTGACAGAATTTGATGAAACTTGGTAGGTTTATGTATCTAGGCAAGACCTAGGTTGGGATTGTATTTGGGTGACCTTGACCTAATTTTCAAGGTCACAGGGTCACTTATGTGAAATTGGTTTCCGTTCGATAAGTAATGAAGAACTTGATGGAATTTGATGAAACTTGGTAGGCTTATATATCTAGGCAAGACCTAGATTGGGATTATATGTGGGTGACCTTGACCTAATTAAGGTCACAGGGTCACTTATGTGAAATTGGTTTCCGTGCGATAAGTCTTGAAGAACGCGATGGAATTTGATGAAACTTGGTAGGCTTATGTATCTAGGCAAGACCTAGGTTGGGATTGTATTTGGGTGACCTTGACCTAATTTTCAAGGTCACAGGGTCACTTATGTGAAATTGGTTTCCGTGCGATAAGTCATGAAGAACAGGATGGAATTTGATGAAACTTGGTAGGATTATGTATCTAGGTAAGACCAAGGTTGGGATTGTATGTGGGTGACTTTGACCTAATTTTCAAGGTCACAGGGTCATTTATGTGAAATTGGTTTCTCTGCAATAAGTCTTGAAGAACTTGATGAAAATTGCTAGAGTAATGTATCTAGGTGAGAGCTAAAATAGGATTGTAATTTTCAAGCAAACTTGGGAATTTGTAATTTGTTATCACCTGTAGCTTATTCAGAGACGTAAGTGTTCCACCGGGAGACATTTGATTTTCTGTTGGAAAATCAGTCTGTTCTAGTTTATTTATTATTTATTTATTTATTTATTTATTTATTTATTTATTTATTTATTTATTTATTTATTTATTTATTTATTCATTTTATTTAAGAATTGTTGAATTTTATTCTATTTTGAATTTTTGTATAATTTTATTTTTTGTTCATTTGTTGACAATAGCTTAAAAAGTCTTCTCTGAAACCACCAGGCTAATTGCTTTGGAATTGCGCAGGGACACTTCAGGGCATTACACAGCGTATGGATTACCTTGACCTCATTTCAAAGGTCACAGGGCCAGTTCATAGATTTTGCTGTTCACTTGGTAAGCTGAAACATATTTGAGCTGGAACTCTGACTATGGAAGAAGTACATGTACAGTGTACCTTGATATTTGTGAATGATGGTTGGCGAGAAAAGTGACTGTGACATAATTTTAAAGGTCACAGCACCAATGCGATGCATGCAAGGTCAGGTGAGCACAAGACTGTCACAGTCTTCTTGTTTCTTATTTTTTGCCTTCTCACAAACTTCATGCAGGGTTCTGTTTAAACTTGTATCATTTACTTGAGGGAATGTGAATTAATGCGCATACTACTGTACCCAATATTAAACCCGTGGGAGGGGGATGTATCTAAGCGTCTGCAGCCCTTTGTAGTAGAGTATACGAGGAAGAAAGATTTTTAGTACATTTGTAATAGGATTTGTTGATCAGCTATGCTATGCAGACAATTGTCTGGATACAACACAATACTTCAGTGCAGTTGCCAACGCCCAGCTTGTATTCTCCACCTTCCCTTTTGGTAAAAAAATATTGTCTCCCGGGATGACATTATACGCTCTTGCCTTTACACCCATTTTGTGACGGTAATGTGAAAACATTGTTAGTACGGCTGTTAGGTCGATTGGATAATTTTGTTATTATGTGTAAATATTTGAGAAAAATCATTGAGGTAGAAGAAGTTCTTTTTGACATTCATATGCGCGGCACAGTGTCCTGGAAGTTGTGCTCTCCTGGTAACTGTGTGTGTATGTGCACCTAACTGTAATGGGATAGTTTATAGAGTTGCAATGTCCTTCACACATGAAGCTTCTTTTTTTTTTTTTTTTTTACCATTGCCCTCGTGAATCAAGGCACTGACATCATCAATTTGTCTGCCAGGTTCGTGTCCAGTGCACCATTGCCTGCAACAGCCATGCTCCGCTAAACTATCTTTTACACACCACTGCTTTTTGAAATTAAAAAGCAAAAAGAAAAAAAAAAAAGCCTTGTTGTGTCTTTCTGGAGGAATTTGATATTTTCTTGGCCCCTTTCAAGGGTGAATTTTGCGGATACAGAATGTGGACCCAGATGTGAAAGTCGGGAGTGACGCATCCCACTTCTAGGTACAAACTCAAACTCAAACTCAAAACTCATTTATTTTAGCCAATCAATACAATGACGATTTCAATATTGAGATATATGTACATTATGATAAAAAAATTGATGTGGCTAGGGGGACTCACATTAAGACATACATGTCGCTCTCATAGGAGCCACCTTTAAGGCTTAAACATTTGAAACAATATCGATGGCAGTTACTTAAACATTAAATGTCGAAATAAACTTCAAAATATAATACAGTTTACACACACAACATGGGTGGGAAAATATAATTGTTAATTATTTTGACAAACATAGCAGTTATATGTATTGCAACTCTGTTCATAATTATTCAAAAAATTATTTTTAATATACAAGGAAAACCCTTGTAAACTATGAGTATGTATTTTCCTTATAACATTCTTATCTGTATGATTCACTGTGACTGGAATATCATAGTTTAAACTCTGTTTTGCAAATATTTTATTGACTCTATTAATAAAAAGGCTATCACCATGTCTGTTGTTATAGTTGTTTATTTCATTTATTGGGATGAATTGAAAAGAGAGCAATCTTATGGGTAGATCATTATGGATAAATTTATATTATAGAATTTTAATTTAGCTGATGTAAAAATGTCTTGAATTTTTAAAAGTTTTGAGAGCTTTCAAAATTGGTTCTGAATGGGCATTGTATTTACTACAATTTATACAGCATACTGCTTTTTTCTCAAGTTTTTCAATTTTTGAAAGTTTAAATCCCCATAGAAGTATTCCAAAATTTATATGTGGAAGTATTAATCAGTTATACATGGTTATTTTAACTTTCAGGGGATATTGATGTTTAAGTTTATTTAGAATTGCGATAACTCTTGATATTTTACTTGAAATTTTGGTAACATGCTCCTTCCATGACAATTTATGGTACACAAGATGATAGCCATAATGCCAACTTACCTGTTCATGGCATACTGGGGTGCTTTTTTTTTTTGTTTTTGTTTTTTAAATTTAAATGTGAATTTGTCTGTTGTGCAACTTGAATGTATGCATATGGCATATGTACAACTTGGAACTTTGCACAACAGAGTTGTAGATCCAGTTAGTGGCAAATCTAGCAGGGGAAATTGTCCTCATGCAAGCTCTCTGAACTAAGGAACGGTCACCGACACCTGCACTTTTGGTTCTCGGCTTTCACATTTAAAAGTCAACCTGAGGACTACAATTGAGCGAAACATTCAGGCATGTAGGCACCCCATGCCATTTCAAGCAAAAGACAACTCATCAGATGAGAAAAAAAAAAAAAAAAACACACACACACACACACACAAAGAATTCTGAAGAAATAGTTGTCGCTGTCAAGGCTAGTAGACTGAAATCCCATTTTCTGCCGTACCACTCAAAGGTGCTTTTGGTCTCTGCTTTATTGGTGAGACATTATCATTACTGTGAACTTAATCCCTCGTAGCTGCTGTCAGTGTCTCCTGTATCTATAAGACTTTGTCATTGGCTGCAAATTTAAACGTTCGATGGTGTTCTTGGTGTCTCCCAGGTCTGCAAGACTTGGTCAATTGGCTGTGAATTTCATGTGGCCTGCCTGAATCGTGCAACTGGTTTTTCACAGAACCTACAGCAGTAATCATGCATGACTTCAACTGGGTGATTAGCAGCTGAATGCCGTGTAAAGTTTGTTGGTATTCAACTAGTGAAGCGGTAAATATTTCGTGATTCACAGGTCACATTGGACTCAAAAGTTGCTGCAATCGTACCCGAGTGCTACTATTTTTTTAACCTGATTACATTTTGATGACCTGGACCTCATTTCCAAGGTCACAGTGTCCACGTGTGTGCAAAAGGGAGCATTCAGTCTGTCAGGGAGGGTCTGATTCTGAGTTAATGACTTCTTAGCCGAGCTGGTCTTCTTTTTCATGAGTTTCCTGGGCTTTCCTTTGCCACACCAGGTATGTGTGTGAAGGTCAAAATAGCGTTCAGGCACAAGACTATGCTTTCATAGGTACCAAATGTACAGTGAATATCAATCTGTCTGTGTAGCAGTCATAATATACATGTAAAGCTGCAGAAGAGCTGGCTGAGACCGTATCCTATGAAAATATCAGAAGTTTTTACACTTTAACAGCTTCAAACGAGTCAGATTTCCTGATTTTCTCTTGCCCTGAGCGTCCATGCTTTCACCAATGGCATGTTGTTCAGACCTGTGCAGAAATCCTGGTAGGAAGTGACGATCTGGGTGATCTCCATGCTCCTATTGGTCCATGTGACTATAATCTTCAGAGTTGATGATTGAAATGGGTCACGTGGCAATCTGACTACACATTGACATCAATATCAGCCAATAGAAAGGAGCATCTGAATAGCATCTCTAACCTATGAAAAAGTGATGACTGATGAAAATTAATCACATTGCAGTCACAATTGACCGACGGGAAAGCGTTTTGCTGATGTACATGAAGCTCTGAACTTTCCAATGATACCAAACATGTGGTGTTGACCAGAAGGGACCAAGTCCTATGGAGGGCAAAGACGAGTGCAATTTGACCAGTGTCTTTACATTGTTTTGCCAATTTTCAACTGTGAAAATGCTGAAAATACATCTTGCCTTCAGTTTAAATAAATTTGGTATTTTTATGTGACAGTCAGAATTCGACTAAACAAATTTCACATCATTTTGTCCACCATGTAGGCCCAAGTTGCACACTCTTTCTTTAGATATAATGTTTTCATGGGAGTGCCAAACACTGCAAATATTGCATGGATAGAAAACTAATTTGGCAGAGAGGATGCCTATTAATGAAATTAATATGGCTTTCAACGAGTTAGATGATATAAAAATGAGACTTCAGAAAAATGACATAACCACATTGTTAGGTGGCAATATGTACCAATGATGAAAAAATGACAGCTCCCTGGTGAAAAGGGGATTACATTTATTTGATGAGGTGACATGGCATCCTTGCATTTGTGCAACATAAGTGAAGTGGACAATTTAAAAAAAAATGCTTTATTGACAGAAAAGCTAGAGTGTAATTTTCTAAATAGGCTGTTGCCATGGCAACCATCTTTGTGTCTAGGTGGGGCCGTGGCAGTGTCTGTGTGTAGGTGTATGTGCATAGACTCATTTTAACTCTTTGCCTTTTGAACTGGCCAAAACAGGCTTGACATCAAATGCCATGGTCTCCAGTATTTTTTGCTCATTTAAAAAATCAATGAAAAACGGTTTGAATCGGCATTGTCAATTAGTCCTGACACAACAGGATGCTGTAGGTCACCAGCTTTCCACAACACGGGCTGGGAACTTAGCACCAAAGAAAGATGTTGACCCAGCCTCAATTCAAGGGAAAAGTGTTAACCTGTTTCCTTGAAATTGCCCTCAAATGCTCATGTGTCAGTGCAGGAGTCCGACGAGATTTATACTGTATGACAATGCACATAATCACAGTGTGGAACTCCTGCAGATTTAACAGGAAGAAGTGCATCATTGCAGTCGTATGTTGACCGGACCTTGCAGACCCAGGGAGGGAGTGCAGACCGGACATAGCAGGCTGGCTGGACCTGCCAAACAAATGATGTGAGCTACTGCTAAAGCCGTGATGGCTCTTACTGACTGGTTTTTGGATTTGAAATGCACCATGTAGCCTGTAGGTGGCGCTACATGTAACTTCCTCCTGATGTCCACCTGTTGCGGGTGGAAGCACCTGTAAGGATAAACAAAAGCTGCTTCATTCTTCCAGTGAAAGTGTCATGTGACACAGGAAGCAGGTGCTGCCACCATGCAGAATAGTGTGTCTGACAGGCCCTATTGGACTGACCTTATTTTCGATGGTCCTGAATATAGGGCCAACTCTGTGCAGGTCAGACTTAGACCGCGAGTCAGCAGCTTTCTCTGCATGGGTATTATGCATCGTTGTGTCAGAATTCTTTCCTTCACATAGAGACCACCTGGTTTGACAGCTGACTTCTGGACCTGCCCATAGGGTACAGTGATCCCTGTTTTTAGAGACCGCCTTTTGAGAGGATACTTTGCTTGGTACTCTTCATTTTTATACACACCTGCTATGAAAGACCACCTGTCTTGATTCGCCGTGGTTTGGTCATCTGTTAAGACAGGTTTTTGCTGCACACATATATGTTACTGGAACAATTAACAGTCAATGATATCTGAGCATTCTCGCCGGTACAAGGCGTACACGGTTAACCTCTTCCATACCAGTCCCTGATTTTTCCATATATTTACCTAGATTTAAGATGACAATTGCACATTTAAATTCTTCATGAAAAGAGCTTTTGATCAAGTACCAGTATGCCTATAGTCTTGAAGTCAGTGGTTCTGGCACTGCCCGGCAACTCATGCTGCAGCTACCGCAAGGGCAGCTCACAACATGACTTGCCAGGCAGTGCCAGAACCACTGACCAAGACCTGTGACCTTAGTATGGAATGAGTTAAGAGTTAAGGGGGGTAATTTCAGGAGCCAGTACAGTGAGCCCACACAGCATAATGACAGGTCTGGGAACAGGGGCTGATGGCCAGCTGACACCCACATCTCAATCATTGATCCGGACCTCTGCTGTTACAATATGGTTTTGCTGCATATATACTTCTCTGGGGAAATAGATGGGCCCCACGCAAGTAAAGCTAGCCTTGCTTTTACCGCGTTGAGGTCAATGAATTGACTCAACGACATTGTCATACCTCTCGCTACTGAGTTATAGTCACCTGTCGAGGTTATGTGGAAAGTGCACATATGGTGACCTGCTGTAAAGACCTGCTTCCATTTGTGAGACTGGACGTCTTTTTAAGACCACTATGTAAAGCCCATTTATTGTATTACTTCTTAAATATACCTTTGGGACTACCTGCTGTATGCGACCGCTTTGTGGTGGCATTAGGGATGGTTTTAAATGGCAGGTACAACTGTGTTTGCATTCCTCATTTATAAGGAGAGCTTTCATTCAAATAACAACAGGCAAGTCTTGACCCTTTTCCACTGTGAATTAAGATTGAGTCAACAGCTTTCCATGGCAGGAAGTGCCCAACTCCTGCCACGGAATGCTGTTGACCTGGAGTCTGTGATCTTGATAGGTCTCATCTATAATTCTGATGAAAATTGTTTTTCATTACTGTTGAAATTAGTTGAAAATATTGAAGCAGCCACTATTTGACCACCACTGGTCATGCTGCTTTCGACCAGTTTTAGGGGACAAGGTTTGAGTTTGACTTTGCCCTGGAAGTCATGCTGCAGCTGCAGCCATGACATCTACACACAGCATGACTGGCTACGACCAGGGATTAAGGCCTTCACCAGTGTCCATGACAAGTGAGTTAAAATTATGCACGGTGACATATTCCATGCATGTTTGTATGTATGAACTGATGACAGTTAAAGGTCCTCTTGATTGACCATGTTCAAATTTTATACATGGGTGACTCATTGGTTGTTTTCACCATACGGTGGGCTCTAAAAAATTTGGATGTGAAAATAATACTTTTATTCACATTTTTGTTTTAAAAACTCACTGCGCCTTCAATCGTCATTTTCAGTTCATTTTCCAATGCCCACAAGGCATGAAAGGCTTGTGACGTCACTAACGCAACACCGCTGGCTTACATGGAAGACTCTGACCATGCCAGAGAGCCATGGCTGTTAAGTGCCACTTGGTTTAAACATATTTTATTCATCCTTGATCAACAGGATTAAAAAAGTATATAGAAATATTCATATTCGTTCCTGTTCCTGCCCAGGATGGGTCCGTGTGTTTTTGTTGTTTATTGTAGCAATACAAGTTCTACAGCTTGTTTACATACCCCCAAAGACCTGAAATTGCGGAGAGTGTGGAGCCGTACAGTCAAGATTCACAGGGACAAGTGGCACTGGGAACGGATCTTGCCTGTGTAGAGAACACTTTGTGGAAAGTAACTTTGATATGTCAAATATGACGATGTTTATGATAGGTTTGGCAAGAAAAAGCTACTGCTGTTGCCAAATGCGATCCCATCACTGGACAATGGGATGGTTCAGGGAACTGGCCAAATTAGGCATTACTATAACTCATAAAACCAGGAACAGTGATTCCTTATTTTTTTGCAGTATTTACCAATAAATCTTCAGTATGATTCTGGTTTCAAAGCTTGCATAACAGCAAAATATACAGTGATATAGATCTAGTAATTCTACACTTACAAAGTATCACATAATTATCTATCAAATGTCACAGTGACAACGCCTGTCTGGGATGTGGTTACAAAGTAACAGTGTAACAAAACTTTAATGTGTTTAACCATTTTGATTCAATTGATAGAATAAATGGGTGGAAAAAAAGATTGACAAACAAGGATCAATGTTGTTCCATACCCAGGTCTACATGGTCCAGGGTTAACAGTGTATAACAGGTTGAGTAACCTGGCCACTTTAATGTGTATGTCCAATTACTACTGTATCTTGAGAGGTATTTAATGCCATAACCAGATAACAACTGTTTGGATAGCTGTACGTTCACGCCTCATCTAAGCAGCTGGCAAGACCAGTGAGCCGCTGGCCTTTCATCTTTTTCAGTCATGTGCCATGACAGTCCACGGCCAGCTTCCAATAATTGGGTGTACAAAATTCCATCTTGTACCTTAGTCGTTAATATGGAACCAGAAAATAAGTCAGTCACAGGAAAATATTTACCATTGTTATATAATAGATACAATCTGAAATCAAGGATATCATAAACACGTGTACTGATGACAGTGTATACGGAAACGTAAATTACTGCCCTCCAAGGGTCACGAGGTTACTGCCGGGTAGGAGTTCTAATAATGAAAGCTATTCATAATTGCAAACCTATATTTTATCATCCATAGACCACACATATGGGAATGGAAAATTTACTGTTTGTTTATACCTTTATATACTGTAGGTGTAGGCCGTAGCTGTTTCCGTGAATGCTAGGATTTGAAACACTACAAGACCTGGCCCATCCTGACGCAAATTCCAACTTATTGGATTCATGCTTATTCTTGTGAAATGAAATCTAGTAATTTTTTATAGGAAATATCTCTTTTACAATGAATTATCATTGGCCAGATGGCAATTTGGGATTGTCCGGCTGGACCATGGCTGCACTCCCAGCAGTA
Source organism: Hermodice carunculata (assembly GCA_964020975.1). NCBI lineage: Eukaryota > Metazoa > Annelida > Polychaeta > Eunicida > Amphinomidae > Hermodice > Hermodice carunculata. The sequence goes on along the minus strand of CAXHWN010001018.1, from coordinate 224,624 downwards.
CTAGTGATGGTAGGGTTCTGGGTTCTGGTGTCCCCTTGTGTGTGAGGCTGAATGATCTTTTCCTCTGCTGCTTCAGATTTTCTGATTAATTCTTCTTCCTCAATTGAGACCAAGTACATCAAAAAACTCAATTCAAACAGGGATGCCAACAGTCTTAAGTGTCATTTCAGGGACACTTTAGTCAAGACCATCAGGGATACAAAATAATTAGCGTGGAATATAGCGTTAGACACACAGTTTTGATGAGGGACACACACCGTAAATTTTTTTAAATTTTAGCTAATTACAGGGATTTCCCCTGATGATGAGGGGCAGTTGGCATCTTTGTTCATGCCCTCCGCGATCACCATGCTCTGTTGTATGTGCCATCACTCCTGGCAAACTGAAGGCACTCTGGCTTAGAACACATACACCATGGCCAGCGGGGTTGCATTTGTGACATCACCAACACTTTCCCACATCAGGCCATGATAGGACAAAATTTGCTCGCTTTCCTGTGGCAAATGTGGCACACTTTTGGAGCTAAAAAAAACATTATTCGAAAATGAAATTTAACATTTTGGTTCGGATATCGTTTCTAACTGCCCTAAACATCAACTTGCTAATTTGTGGTCCCAGTTCAATCAAGAGGACCTTTAAGGTCATGACTGGACTAGCCAGAGACCAGCTCACACTCCTTGCCCCTGAAGACATACGGGACAGCAGGCATTGTCAGTCTGGTCTGCCCGTCCTGGTTGTGTTCCAAGATTTCAGTAGGTAAGACAAGAACAGAAGGTACAAGGATTGCCTAAAAGAGGGCACTGCAGTCAGGGGAGGGCTAGGGTTGTGTATTCCCATTGCTTTACATTGTTATTTTCAACTTAGTAACTTGAAAACTACTGCACATAGAAACACCAAATTTCAGACAGTAAATCTAGAGGCATAACTTAATACCTCACAAAAATGATATAGCTACAGCTCCAAAGTGACTAGTTTATTTAAGGTTGTTTTAACATACACACTAATGGGAATACACAGCGGTAGCCCTCCAAATGTTTGTGTATTCAGTTGTGTATTCAGGCGAATACACCCCTTAGAGCTAATTCTGACCTTTCCTATTTACACTTTGTTCAGTGTGCTGCATCGCCCCGACCCAACTTGGTACACGTAAGAGATAACTCAGTGCCACCTGCAGCTAAAGTCGAGCTACTTGACTCATTCCACCCTAATGATGCTTATTCCCGGTAATATCTACATATAAATGTCATCCGCTAATTGTATTTTACTAATTCAGGGATTATTTTTCAAGTATTGGATGAAACTTGGATAGAGGATCATTCCATATTATATGCCTATGGTCAACAGCTTTCCTTGGCACGCTCTGGGTGCAATGCGCGCAGAGCGCTCCAAGGAAAGCTGTTGACTCAGTCTTCTATCAGGGTGGAATGAGTTAAAGAAAACTGCTCTGAATTAATGATAGGGGTGCCTGAGATTCATGTTCCTTGCAAAAGGGCCATTCGTTCAAGTACCAGCATGCCTGTAGCTTTGTAGAATATGATTGTCCAGGTCAACAGCTTTTCTCAATGCGCTCTGGACACTGCAGCCAAAGTGTGCCAAGGAAAGCTGTTGACTCAGTCGGAATAATGTGGCACTGACAGAGATAGCATCATAGGTGCATGTCACATGTACAGACGCAGGTTCCTCAGCTACATGTGGTTACATCTGGCTCAGTACAGTAGTTACATGCTGAACAGGCCCATCTCTGTGTTCACTCCTTATTCCAAGTGTCATAGAAGTAGAGATAATACAGTGCTTGGGTCTGCTTAGCAGGCAAGCTCATCAGGCCGAAATTGATGGCCAAGGGAAGAGGAGTGTATATTGTGAGGTGTTGTAAGTCACTTATGACACTCTGAGATCGACAGATGTGGAAACATGAACTGTACGTCTGTCCTCAGGTGATGAAAAAAATAAGTTTGCTAGACAGCATTAATCTTCTGTCTTCATTGTTTTTTTTTTAGCACAGCTGACTTATCAATTGAGCTAAAACAAACAAATGTATTAAGCTGAACTTACAGGATGGTCATTCTTACACCGGCCATGAATCCATCATCTGCCCATTCATCCACAATACACATTTTCGAGACCAGTGGCTCTGAGCAATGGTTTCAATGCCTCACTAAGAGGTTTGAAGTTGAAGTCAAAACAAAGTGATGCAAAAACAAAGCCTAGATGTGGGAATTAAGTTAATAAGACCAATCAACATTGGTTATAATTACCGCTGGGTCCAGGCTGCAGCATCATTATGACCACACAGGAAGAATCTAGTTTCTTCCCCCGATACTTTGACCCACACCATTGCTAGATCAGAAAAAAAAGGCATTCTTGCAAGTTCCTTGTACAAGTCTGAAAAGGTGCTGGCATCAATTATACTCAGCCTCACAAATGTGTCACGAGAGATTTAACTCTCACCATCACTACTTACTACAATCAGCATCCTCCAGCGGTCTTTAATATTTTCTACCGACGAAACATTTACAGAAATTACCTAGTAACTGTGTTAAGAACACTGTCCATTATTAGAATGAACACGGTATTTGTTTTACCAGATGGAAATTTCCACGGAGAGGTATTCAGTTTAATTTGTCAGCAAAATAAAGAAATGGGTTAATAGTGCATGCAAAGCATCGTCAAAAAAATAAATATGGGTAGAGACCAATATGGTCCAGATGAAAACATGTATGAATCATAGTGTCTTGTTTGTAGGCTATAGGAATGTACATGAAGAACAAAAACAAAACAAGAAAAGGTTAGAAATATATTTAGCACAAATAAAGAGAGATCATAATAGATTGGATGTAAGTGCCTGAGAGTGTGAGATACTCCAGCAGGGACTCCCTGTTACCCTAGCTTCCATGCCTGAGACGGCATGCATGCAATTGAACACAGCCGGATTCCACCATGTTTCTTTGCAGAGGGTTGTGCCATGGCTATGACGGTTGCGTTGTTGTTGTCAGACATATTATTTTATGCCATAATGTCCAAGTCATATGTTAATTGGAAAAACACTTGCATGTGTGTGGACCATGGGGTAAATTGTATTAGCATCCAAGGTTAAAAAAAAATTACGACACGACGTGAGGGTAAAGCTTTTATTTTCTGTCTCCATGCTTTTGGACCAAGAAGCTGACACTGTCAGTGCATGTATTACATATCCGTTATCCCTATACAAAACCAAACCTTACTCTGGACCTACCTTATGCACCATTCCTAACTCTTGAATTACCGGATACGCCATGCCTAACTCTTGGATGACCTGATACTATATACCTAACTCTTTCATCATCTTTGTGGAATCAGTGTTTTCAGGACAAGTCAGTGTTTCCAGTCTGATGTCCCGTCAAAGCATGACACTTTTGACCAGCAACTGTTTGCTGTTGGTGTCCATACCATATATTTTCACTACAAGGACACCTGGAATCAGCTGGCTTCATTCCTTGATGAGAAAGGGCATAAATTTGTGGGATATGAAGTCAATATATGAGTTGTGGGGCTGTACAGTGAAAGGTCATCACAAGGACACTCAAATATCTGACATATTCACTGGACAACACATATTTTTAGGAACAAACAGGGTTTTTTTCTCCTTTTTTTGTTATTTTCATTATTTATCTGACACCTTTATAGGAGAACAGATGTTGTCCTTATGAGTTTACGCTATAATTTATAACTCAAGCAGTTAACTTTCTTTGTTGTTTAATTCATTTATCTCACATATTCAGTTATCCAAAACCTTTTTGGGGGATAACAGATGGTGTCATTATTATAAGTTTTTCACTGAAATTTAACTTATTTCATTACAGAGTGGGCAAAGCTTTGGGTCCTTTTCTTTTGTTTCATGTCCCAAGTCATGCTGCAACTGCCTTTGTAGCTGAAGCATGACTTGCAAGGTAACAAAACCCGGCCAAACTCTTTAGAACTTAAATACTGGTACACTGGTCCCCCCTCTTGTAAAGCCATCCCATATGCAGCCCCAAAGTGGCCTTTTAACCCTTAAAGTACTAATCATGGCTATAGTCGCTTTGTCATTACTGTTTAACATACAATATAAAATATTCAAATTCCTCATGAAGATAGCTTTCATTCATATACTAGCAAACCTAGTCTAAAACAGAAAGTAGTCTTAGTCAACAGCTTTCCTCGGAAATATTACGCACAAAGTGTCCTGAGGAAAGCAGTTGACTCAGTTTTTGCACATTGCGCACAAAGTGTCCTGAGGAAAGCTGTTGACTCAGTCTTAAATCAGTGCTTTGAGGGTTAAGAGGGGTGGCCTCGGTAGAAGGGACTAATATAATAGGAATGTCATCCTTTGTGTGCAGGAAACGTTGTTGAACCCATTCCTGTTCAGAATACAACTGAGTCAGCAGCTTTTGATGGCAAGGGTTGGGCGTATTCATTGCACCCAACCTGTGCCAAGGCCAGCTGTTGACCGAGGGCGTGCCATCGTAAAGGGTCTTACATACAAATTAAGCAAAAATGTTTTCTAGAAACGAGAACTTAGGCAAAAATGGCTGACAGATGACAATTTACGTCCAGGCGCTTTTGGGCCAACTTAAGAGGTGGCCTCTGATGAGAGGGCCTTAGAAGATGGGGACCACTCCACTCGAGTAGAAGCTTGTTTAATAAATTTGGAATTTCAAACTGCAATTCTCCCGCATTCTGTAGAATAATGAATCAAAATCATCTTAGGAACAGGAAGAGTTAATATGATAAAAACACAATGCACGAGTGACATGGCAGAGAACGATAAAAAGAAAAGGCATCATTATTTTAAATCCAAGCACAAGGTTTTCGATTAAGTACCGGAAGACTTCAGTAGACTTGTTGATACAGCCGCCAGCTGCTTAGGAAACAAAACCAGGGCTTGGTGGGGGGGGGGGGGGGGGGCTTGCTATACAAGGTGAATTCCTGTCATGTGGCATCCAGCAAGATCGGGAAAAATTTGTATCAGCTTTCGTTGACCTTTAAATTAGTAACCCTTGCACAGCAGGTACCGGTGTTGCACTGCACAATGTAGTGTGATGATTTTTCATTAGTCCTCTGCAGGGAGAATTAGGTTCAATAGAGTTGAATGAAATTATCGTGATTATGGAGAGGATGGCAGGGCTCCTCTTCAGATTGTCTCAATTTTTCTTTGCTGTCAGTTATGTTCTGAAAACTGAAAGATTTTCATGTCTGAATTAATTTCTGTACTGACATAATCATGCAGGTTTAACTGTTTCTCCCTCAAATCTGGTTTTGAAGTGAAATGTCATCAGGTCATATGCTTCTTTCTAGCTCTGGTGACCAAAGGTTGCAGAGCTTATGCGACTGCTCATGTCTGTCTGTCGGTCTGTCCACTTTTACTCGTTACCACGATACCATCCATAGTTTTCAGGTTAGCCCAGTGTAACTTTCAGGACTTATAAGGAGCATGAAAATCTAGGTTTCTTTTGATATTGGTTGCACCACCTACAATATTATGTAATATAGGGGTCAAAATCCCAATAGTTCTTTGTTTTTCTTCAATTACTCCAAAAGTTACCACCCAATTTGAACAAATAGACCATATATGGAAAGTTGGATGTGGGACATATATTTTGAAAGTAACAATTTTTCAATACAAGTTGAAGGTCAAGGTCAATTAATGGCCAGTTTTAATATAGGGGTCATTTCATGAATGCTCTGCACCCCACAATTTTTGTAGTGAGGCCCATATAAAGTTTAGAAGTTATAAAGTGTATAAAAATCTTTCAGGACATCAATGCTGGAGGCGCCACCTAGAGTATTATGTAATATACAGATCTAAATGTGAAAATCTTGTGACTGCAATACCATCCACATTTTTTTCAAGTTAGCCCAATATAACTTTCAGGACCTATAGGGTGTAGGAAAAATCTAGGTCTGTTTTGATATTGAGGGAGCTACCTTCAATATTATGCAATATAGGGGTCAAAATATGGAAATCTTGTGAACACTCCAGCATTTTTAATTTTGGTCAGATCTTCACCAAATTTGGTGTGATTGGGGGAGAGGTCAAAGTCTAAGATGCTAATGATACTAGTGGTGCCACCTATAATTTAATGGAAATTGTGAGCCAAAATGTGTTTTAAGACATAAAATTCCATATCTTGAAAAATAATTGGATTAGACTTGCTAAATGTATAGGATGTATATAGACCATGTCCAAAGGTAGAATGTTAAATGATATCAGTGACTTTGACCTAGGTGAAGTCACCATGCCTGTAAAGTTGAAAGAGGTGATTTTGTAATGACAGGATGTAGCTTGGACATCGATGGCAATGTCAGGACAGCACCAGGCCCATGAGCCTCTTATATTACATAATCTGGATGACCTTGATCTTCTGTGGAAATGTCACTGAGGACATAAAGTTAAGGACTCACTCATTATTGTCTTGGCACATGGAACAATATCCATCACAGGAATTGCACAAAAGAGCTATTATGCTTGCTTGCTTGCTGTCATGATTTTGAAAAGCAAGAGAACTTCAAATGTTAACCCTTTGCTATTTGGAGAATGACTGGATAAGCTGCTGTCATCTGAGGTTGTGCGGTAACAAACTGTGTGTCCATGTGAGACGTGCTATGCTCTTTTGAAACCTATTTCTCAGCAATTCTCACCCAAAATATTGTGTAGGCAGGGGGGAAATAATAACATTGAAGTGATCGAGATACAGTTAACATCGAGGCACATTTTGCTGCTGCTTTATAAAGGGTTGAAAACAAGCAAAGAGCTACACATGTTGCGGAAATAAACCAAGGCTGCACTGACAAATATTGAATGAATGGGAGGACAGAATGCGGGCTCTTACACGTGTAGATAGTATACCTATGTGTGCATCTGTGTCACGTATATATTTGTCTGTATATTTTGTGGCCTTCACATGAGGGTGTGCACAATTTATTTTGTCATAAAAAGAGCTTTTACTCAAGTACCAACAGGCCAAGTCTGATTAAGTCAGTTGGTGTTAGAGTATTGTTCAAGTCATGCTCCAGCTGCAGACAGTTCCTCTGTTTCATGAATTCTTTCCGTTCATTTTGCAGCAAAATGTGTAAAAAAAACTCTTCTCCAAAACTGTGTGGCCTGTTTGCTTCAAAATTGCACAAGAACATTTGTGGGGACCCCTGGACATGAATTTGTTCAACAGGTGGTGCTGCATTTTTATTTTTTGTATGTTTGTTTGTTTGTTTTTCTTTCAATGAAATTTTGTGTTATATTGTAATTTTTTACAGAAGCTTATTGAAGGTCAAGGTCATATCTCTATTTGACCCAATTTCTTCAGGTGAACATGGAAAACAATGTTGCCTGTCTAACTCTTGAACAAATGCAGCTGGCATCTGAATTTCATTTGACTGAAGTTGATTGAAGCATCCAGGAGTGTTTCTGAAGTTCCTTGAAGGTCAATGTCATATCTGTATATTTCTCACAGGGCTAAGGTCACCTACCAGCAATATTACTGGAAGTGTTTCAAAAGCCTTTTGAAGTTCAAGGTCTTCGAAAGGCTTTTGAAGGCTATTTACAAAGAGTAAGAATGTGTGGAATTTGTTCTTGTTTCGGTCCAGTTGTGCAGAAGAGTAGCTGAAGCCGTTTTCTGTGACTGGCCATGTAAATGCCGAGAGTCGGGACTAGACATTTCTGTACTTGAACACGTTGAATGAAATCTCTTTTTATGACGAGTCCATCTGGATATATGTATTTCTCGTACAATTCCAGTTGACCACGTTGGAAAATTTGCCAGTGGAATCAGTTAAGATCTGTTCAGGCAGTTGTCATGAGGGGTTAATGTCTGTATTGATTGTGCTGGGAAGATACCTTATGTCCTCTTTCAAGCCACACCTGTATGGGGAGAGATCTCCTATTTCATCATCCGATCTTCTTTTTGCCCCACACTCTAGCAGCTCTCTCAGTCATACGACTGATGGATCTATTATTCAAGAAGATCATCTGGCATGCAGGCACATGTAGCCAAGAAATGTGAACATGGATCAAGTAAAAGTTTTGATATCAAGCATAACTGGTACCCGCTGGACTTTCCTGTAGACTAAGTCACTTTTAATAAGAACTGCATGTTGCTGTAATCCAAAATATTTAATATGATTCATGTAGGGAATGTTATTGCTGTAAAGCAGCGTGTTCATATTGTTTGTTTCATATGGACACAAGACAACTACTTGTAGGTCAAGATAGATAAGAAACAGCCATCATCCTTGCTGTGTCTCTATAGATGATGGAAATATCCAGACACAGCATGCCTTGTTAACCCACTTCCCTTCGCCGCCGCCGCCGCCGCCCCCCCCCCCCCCCCGAAATTTGGGGAGTATACAGTGGTACCTGTCTTGAGAATCCCCTCCAATGAGAGACCGCATATCTTTTTAAGATGGCTCTCTCAGAACACTGCGCTATCTTTTCCATGTTATTATTATTAATACCTCTAATGAAAGACCACCTGTTTTGAGAGACCATATTTTTACCTGCCCTAGAGGTGGTCTCTCAAGACAGGGACCACTGTATTGCTTTCAGCTTGTCTGACCATCTGTCCATTTCAGAATCCTTGTGAGGAATGTATATCTCTTGACTCCTGGGCCATATCAAACTCTAATTTACCATAATTCTACGTGTAGGTTGACTCTATTTCTTTACCTAATTACACTTTAGTGACCATGACCTCATTTTTAAGGTCACAGGACCCATGCACACACTGTGCAGAGCAGGGCTGGGCGGGGGGGGAGGGGGGGGTGGAGAGAGGGTAAGGGTTGTCCAGTCTGTCAGTACCTACTGTTCTGGTAAAATGAAGTCTGCCACAACAAAGACCACAGGACTCTTGGGGACCAAATTGCTGCCTGTCCTGGTGCAAATAACTTGTGCTCAAAAAAAAGTCAGCAGGGTCACATGCAATATGTTTTGTATGTGTAAGCTACGTGAGCTAAGCTAGTGCCCTTTGCAATTGTCAAATCAAGACTTGCAGTCATAATTAACAACTCAGTATTTTTCAATATTTCTTAAAAATTAACTGCTTCTGATGGAAAAACGAGGGTTCAGTTGTTCTTATTTTATGCTGTGGATTCTATAAGTGTAATTGTTTGTTGTATTGTAAATTAAGACATATCATTAGCACAAAACTCCCCGAAAACCATGTCTGCTCCAGGAAATCTTTGCATCGGCACAGTGTGCTACTATTGGAATGAATATGATATATATATATATATATATATATATATATATATATATATATATATCATCTAACTAATCTGATAAAGAAAGCCTTTCTCTCTGCTGGGAGTCCATTCACTACATGTACTGTGAAGCCTTTGGTGCATAATTTAATGCATTGTTCAGTTGGGCTCTCATCATGATATGTCTCGTTTATAATTATACTGTCTATCAGGGACATGAGGGTCTCACGGGGAGTCGAGTGTTGCATATAAAACACACGGTTGTTATTCTGAGTGTTGTAGGGACTTGACCAGAACGGTGGTCATTTATGTGAATCAACAGTGAGCTTGCCGGAGTGTCCTTCTCTTGAAACAAATCACACACTATCAAATGGAGGGCTAAAGAATGGGGTGTGGTAACACTATTAACCCTTAAAGTGATAACCATGGCTATAGTTGTTTTCTCATTGCAGTTAAACATATAATGGTTTAGAGATTCAAATTCCTCATGAAAATACCTTTCATTCAAATACCAGCAAGCCTAGTCTAAAGAAAAAAGTAGTCTTTCTCAACAGCTTTCTTCAGGACACTTTGCATGCAATGCGTGCAAAGTGTCCCAAGTAAAGCTGTTGAAATAATCTTAAAGCAGCACTTTAAGGGTTAAAATGCTCTCAGTTCTTTTGCCATCCATTTGATAGAGCATGATGGACACAGACACTAATATAAAGGTGACCTGAGTTCTAGATTTCTTTTTTTTTTTTTTTTTTATATGCAGCTTATTACTTCTTATAGAAGTTCAAGAGTTTTTATTTTCAGGGTTTTTTTTTCGCTTTATATTTCTGTTCCAATGAAAGACAACAGTGTGTATATGTTATATATAAGTAGGAGGAATAGTTCAAGGGAAGTACAACGTACTCATAAAGCTAGCACAGGAAAATTAGCCAGTCATGAAAAGTCTGCACTCCAAACTTAGTCGCAGTCAGGTGTGTGGGCTTTTAGTGTCAACCATGAGATGCATAGGATAAAAAGCGGGGCGGGGGAGGGGGGGGGACTATAATTTTGTCTGATTATTTTTCATCTCCCTGAGTGATGAGTCCATTATGTATACCTTCCTCTGATTAGTCTGGGTGAATCTGCCACATAAGCAGAATGCTAAGTTCAAGCATACGGCATGATATTTTTCTGTGATTTATCTGTGCAAGACTGGGACGTCCTTTTGTCTTGTGTCTTTTGTCGTTCTTTTGTTGATCCATTTATGAACTCTTTTGGCTATATATATTGAAGCCTTGAATTTTCAAAAATTTTGAATTAAATGTAATAATATTGATTAATTTATATATAGGTTTTGACATAGACAGTGACTGCATGGGCCATGGAGTGTAGCAAAATTAGCTTTTAATCAGTTTATTTTTTGTATTTTGTTGGACGGGGGGGGGGGGGGGGAGGGGAGGGGGAGAGAGGAGGTCGTCAGAACTACACAGAAGATGTGGCACTGTTTCTCCTTTTTGTATAATAGTAGAATACACTTTTTCAAGTTGTAATTTTATGTACACGGTATATACTTGAGCTCAGTCTTTCGCTGAATAACATGTAATATATTCAGTCTTATACATTTGTCCCTTGACCAGTACACAAACTAAATATGGCCTTATTCTATTTGTCCTTTCTAGCAATAGGGAATATTCATATTGGCTGCGATGCTGCTGTAACCCTTATTCTGCAGCAAGGAAGTATCTGTACATATAAGGGCAGATCCCTGTGTTGTAAATGGCAAAATACGTTAACATAGCCTTTTTCCACACACACACGCACACACACACGACAAAAAAAATGTTTGGTAATCAAGTTTTGGTTAAAATAGAAATCAAAACAACATTCCCTTGTTGTTTCGTGTTTTATTGTAGAAATACATGTAGGCAGATATAACAAGAAACAGGGAGAGTATAAAACTTGGCTGATGGATTTTCAGTATTGATCCTCCTGGATGTGTTAATTGAAGGACATTTTAGTGTTTGAGATAGAAGTTAAACCATGAATCTTTTCTTATTGAAGTTGAGTCATTTGATGTACCATTCCTTTTTATTTTATTGTTGGAAGTTATAATGACTTTGCAGATTAAAGATTGTTTGATGTCTTTTCTTTGCGGTAGACATCTTACATGTACCTGAGAAGTCGTGAATAATAATTTTATGTTAGCATATTCCCAGGATTTACTGACCAGGGGGTTGCCTCACAAAACAAGGGGAACTACTGTATAATCAACATACAGTACCTGCCGATAGAAACATCTCAGTGTACATCATACGATCTCTTGCTTCACTCATTTAGACAGATGAACTTAATACGTTCATGTTCTTCGCCATATGTATAGTTGCAGTGAAGCAAGAGGGCATTATTTACATATCTTGTGCCTTCAAAGACCACTTTATTGCCCCCTGAAATGCACAGTCTCTTCAAAGTGAAAAAAAAAAGAAGAGAAATTAATGCATATGAATTCTCGCTGGTATCTAAGTCTCCAGACACAGGCTATTCTCAGTGTTCCCAGAGTGCACCAGGACAGCACTGGATGAGGGGAATATTTTTATTGATGAGAAAGAAGCAGAGGACACTGAAGTATCCGAGTGCTTTATGGTAATTTTTAGCTCAGCTGACTTGTCAATCAGCTAAGCTCGTAGGAGTAATGTCAGTCATCCATTGTTGTCCATTCGTATCTGTATTTTTGACTTCTTCAAAACTTTTTGTCAATTACTCTTCAAACTTGGTGGGGATTGCCTTTTATCTGTGTGATGGTTCATCCCAGGTGCATGGCTACCATTGAACATTTACAGTAACATACGTATGGCGTTTCTTCTGGCATTGTTACTTTTGACCTTGACTTACCTTCAAAGGTCAATGACTATAAAAGTCATCATGTTTATCATTTATTTTATTAAAACTGCATGTAACTCTCATATGGTAGGGGCGTACTTAAAATGGGTCTGTATGGAAAGGTATTCAAGACAAGACAACCTCAACCTGATTTCTGGGGTCAGAGAAGGATTGCGCAGTTCACGTCGGCAAACTGTCAACACTTTTGAAAGTTGGTGGAAGTATTGCTAGCAAAAGAGCCACGCAAGTTTTTCACAAGTTGTTCCTTCTGTGCTCTCCTGATTAGTAACCAACTGTTCATTTCGGGCGCTTGTCATGAAATCTCATGCATACATTTCTGTTGATCACTGTGGAAGTCATTTGACATGCTGACATCAATTGACATCTTTTATTTTCCTCTGAAAAACTGGCTACAAGTCAGGCTCGGCTCAGTGAGGAATGACTTCTGGCAAAGAAATGTGGGCCAGCTGAGCATGGGCTGTTCATAAAGCCTTCAGGTTAATGAGAAAAATTGTATGCAGATACATGTACTTTCAGTGATAGATCCCTCTGGGTTAACTTACTCCATACCAAAGATGGATTTTTTTTATTTATTCAGCTGAAATTAAGCAAAAATTTCATCATATTTCACAATAACAGATGTTTCTCTCATTGACTTTGTGCCAACACACACATGCAAGCTATTTACGGTCATCAATAAGTTACGTTGACACTACCTTGTAAGTCAGTGCAAAAACCACTAAATCCTTGGCCAACTTAGTGTTGAATGAGTTAAAATGGTCACTATGGTAATACACACATATACCTGACTATCTAAAGCAGGATATATCACCAGAAGCAGACATTGAGGTTAATCTGCAATACATGTATGTATGTATGTGTATACCAGGGCCTTGCTGATATATCATGCATGTGGGTTTTCTTCTTCTTTTTTTTTTTTTATCTGTAATACCTGAATTTTGATGGCTGTCTTGTTGGTGTGTTTCAGACAGGGGACAGTAGATGCCACTGGCCAGGAGGATGAAGCACGTCAGAATGGAGAAGTGACAGGAATCTCAGGGACCAATCAGCAGGCAACTCACGGCCACCACAAGAATGCTGGGAAAAAATCAGATAGCTTACGACAAGCCCCACCAGGGGGCAGTGTGAATTCCAAAAAGGCTGTGGCCAGTAGGAAAATTTCCGTTGTGACCAATGATTCAGGGAGGAGTTCCACAGTGGACATTGCAGACAGTCAAAGCGCATCAAATCTGAATGATTCAGACGATGCCCAGCGACGACATAGTTTACCTCCAAAGGTTGACCAATCAGGACACTTAACAGTGCCACTTCCTGCAGAGGTTGCTAGCAACCAGCCGGGAAACAGCAACCATATAAACACTAATAGTTCGTGCTATAATTCCATGAGCACAGAGGGGCTAAGCCCCACACCCGGCTCAGCTGGGAGTACGTTGAGCCATTCACGGACTAAACATGCACCAAAGATTATATACAGTCATTCAGAGGACAGACTAACCACATCCCAAGGAAGTAGGCCAATATGTCCCTCTTTGCCTTATTCCCCCTATGGCTCTCCGACCTCCTCGCCTCGACTACGGAGGCAACCCACGAAGGAAACCCGAAGTCTTTCCATATCCGATGGGGATGGATATACCCAGTTAAATCAGTACAAACTGAAGGATGAAATTGGCAAGGTAAGTTGATCAAGAAGTCAGAAATGCAGGACACCAGTAGACTCCTCAGTATGAGATAGAAAACTGTCATACAATTAGGACAAAGAAAATAAAATTAAAGCCTTGTGGCATGGTAGGCCTAGGCATATGTGATCCTAGAGCGTGTTTGTGAAATCATATGGTAGGTTATGTGATCCCGGACAGCCTTTGTGAAGCAGTGTGTTTTGGTCAAGTATGTGAACCCAGTGTTTGTAAGTCATATGCATATAGGTGCCATGATCCATGGGATATGACCCTAGGACTCAAATCCAAACTAGAATATTGAAATAATACGCTGCTGAGGTGATCAGGTACTTAAAGTCACGATTTGTTATGTCACACAATATTAAACTCCCATGAGTTCCATAGGCATGTAGTAATTTGGAGGGAGCATTTAACTTCCCTTTTTTCTTTCTTTTTTGGTTGGATTGTATCAAATCTGTCCCCACCGCACTGACCTTGAACATTCATGATGAAAAACATAAAAACAAAGTTTATCCGGGCTTTGATAAAGTATGCATTTTAAAAATACATAACATCCAGTGACACATTTGTGTAAAGGGACTAAGTCTACTTTTCTTATTAATGAAATTTTTCCAACACACATCACAGGGCTAAAACCCGTCAATAAATATCTACCTGAGCTAAGGGGATGTTGATCCTGTGCTAGATGTGTGTGTGTGTAAGGCTTGACTTGCCTCTTCTGAATCTGTTTGTAGTCAAGGGTAAACGTATAGCGAAAAAAAGAAAAAAATTATGAATGTTGATAACTACTGATTACAGCAGGACCATGGCAGCCAAACATCTCACTATGTCTTGGGTTCCTCTGGAAATTATAGTTTTGCAGTGAAATCTGCAAAGCTGCCAAACTCACCTTAGTAAGAAACCGATCGAGGTTTGTCAGCGGCTTCAGTTTTTTTAGGTGGCAACTTGATGACTGGCTGCAGCAACACTGTACAGTGGGCCTCTCTTGCTGGACCACTCTTATGAGAGACCACCTGGCTTGAAAAGACCACATTTTCCCAATTTTTGTGTGTTTATACTTTACACATTATTCATACCTGTGATGAAAGGCCACCTGTCTTGAAAGACCACAGTTTGTTCATCCCTAAGAGTGGGCTGTCAAGGCAGGTTTCACAGCGTGGACGTTGTGAAAAAGAATTAAGGGACAATTGATAGGCATGATGTTAAAAACAGGACTGACAGGTCTCCCCCTTCGAAGCGTTGTTCTGTGTACCACAGCCAAGATGTTGTATGCCCTAGCTGGGCCTGATGCCCTTCAATGCATCCGATTCGCAGCGCTGGCCACTCCCTAACAGAGCCTCCTTCATTTTGTACTCCTCAAGTGATGCTAATAACTCGTACATGCTGCATGGAAGCCTCTGTGGAGATCCTTTCATACGTGTAGAGACTTGTGGAGATACAAAAATCTCCTGACTTATGCAAAACATAAACAAGGCAGATAGATAGGAAGCCCAGACAATATGAGTAGGCGTCTTCTATCAGTGTAGAGTTACGAGTGGCTCTTACCTCATACCATGTGCCAGGTCCTGATTTTTCCCTACATTTACCTGTGAAGATTACAGATTCATATGCTGCATAAAAGGACTTTCATCTGAGCCTGAGCTTGCCTGTCTATAGTGTTCCCCGTCTTACCGTATTCATTCCATTTGTAGCACACGCCGTAAAAGAAGCGCACACCCTACTTTTTTATCTTGGGGGTTTTAGTAAATTACATATTTTTCAATATTTTAAAAAATGAACTGCTTCTGATGAAAGAAGAGGGTTCATTGTTGTTTTTTTATACTATTACTATTATTATTATTATTATTATTATTATTATTATTATTATTATTATTATTATTATTATAATTATTATTATTATTATTATTGAGCCCCAGGATTGGGGAAATATAAAAGTACATATATACATCCAGATAAATAAACCATATGGATTCTGTAATAAGCATCATTGCTTGTGGTATTGTAAACTAAGACATATCATTATCACAAAACTCCGTGAAAACAATGTCCCCTCCAGGAAATCTTTGCATTGAAATAAATATGATATAAGGCCAGCCCAAGTACACCAGAAGTGTGGCCTGATAAGAAGGGTGGTCTTTCTTGAGGGGGGGGAATGACATGAAAATACCAATAGATTGTGGTGGCTTTTTGAGGAGGAACTGTATTCCCCCCAATAAGGGCCCCTCCCCCCCCCCCCATAAGTAGGGCTGATGATTTTCCGTTTTCAGGGAAAATCCGGCGGAATCGTGGAATGAGAAATAAAAAACGGAAAAGTTTATTTTCCCGCGGAATTTAATGGAAATCGGTAAAAATTTCCCAGTAAAAGAAACAAATCAATTAAAGCAACACAAAATGTAGAAACATCTGCACATTTCCTCTTTTAAAACACTAAAATTAAAGCTCTAAACCATTTCCGTTCTACAAATACGCTTTTACCAAGGTGCCGCCATTAATCTCGCAACACGAGACTCTCATGTGAACTTGAGTTTCAATAGGAAATATGGCTGCCGCGAAGCCCAAGCGTGGTTGCTCTGATGACTGACAAGGCTTTTGGGGAAAAAAAACAGAATGACGATAGGGCAAAAATGGAAAATCCTTGAACCAAAAACAGAAAATTATCAGCCCTACATAAGGCCCTCCTATCTATCACCTTAGAATCTGAAGGATAGAAAATATGACTGTAAAAAAAAATTCTACTTTGAATGAACTTTTTAATGGTACGTGTATACAATGCTCAAGGCATGTTTGTAAATTGAAGGTTTAATGCATTGTAATTTTGCAAGGCACCTACAGGGAGAAACGTGGTAACTGGTTGGTGCTGGAAACATGTAGCTGTAGCAAGACTTGCCAGGCAACGTAAAAGCCACCGACCCAGCGCTCTACCACTGTGGTACAGAATGAGTCAGTTGTGTTCTGGTGAAAAAACACTGAGTCAACACTTTCACCCGACTAGAGCTTCAGAAAGCTACTGACCTGGAGCATTGTGTTTCTGATACATGTACATGTAGGCAGGGAGGTGTATGAGAGGGAGAGGGCACTTGCCCACTTCAAAGGTTCCAGGCGAGTAGACATGAAAGAGTTAATCTGCTCACCCAAAGTATCGCGGTCTCGGCAGCTTGTCCAGCTGGAAGGACGGTATCTGACGAGAAGACGTGTGAACAGCGCCATTTTGGTTCAAGTTCAAATTGTGCAGCACGTTGTAAACAAATTTTATACACGGATTTCACCTTTATTGAACATAACTTATCAGTATTCTTGATCTGCGTCATACACAGACATGTATTAACTTTCTTTTGTGTAATTTTTCGGTGGTTCGATGTACGCTGTTGTGTAGAAAATGATGATTCAGTTTGGGCGCTACGATTTGTTTGTGTTTGCTTGTCGCGGGTAAACAAAATCCACAAAATGCGACAAAACTGTTGAAAGTAGCCGACTTTTCATTCTAAAAACTAGCTGAGGGCGATTTAGGCATGGAAACTAGTTGTATGGTTGCAAAGTACGAAGTTTGGTCATTGGATTGGCACTTTTGGTTTGTCTTGATGAAATTGTCTATTTAACATGCAAACTCCACCAATTTTAGGATTTACAAGGTATTAATGAAATAAACATGCAAACATCACTGTAAATAATCAGCAAAGGCTCCTTATTGAGCCGGTGCACATGTATCTGGTAATGATGGTCGGGTACAGTAGTAGTTAATGTGTGGCACTGGCCGAAGAAAAAGTAACCAGAGTAACAGAGTGTTAAAATTTTCCGATTCTGGCCGCTAAATTTGTTTATTTGTCAAGCACTTTTGTTTGTTTCATAAAGAGAAAATGTTTTTTCAAGTGATACCAGATACATTATGGTAGCAGCATGACTGAAACCCTATGTGTGATTATGCATGTGCCGCTGGTGCAGCGCCGGGCGATTCTAGGTCACCAGTGTTTACCTTTTACCGTGGTCGTGCGTGTTCCGCGTGGAGAATGAGCATGCGCAGTGTGGCCCTTTTCGCCCTCGACAAAATAAATACAGGGTGCTCAGAAAGTGCAGTAACAACACCGAGACAGACATAGCTTGAAAGGACGGCCGCAAGTGCCCTCTCCCTCTCATACACCTCCCTGATGTAGGTCATATCGAAAATTTCTCAAGGTTAGAAGTAGGTACATTTTACGGGGTCACAATCTGATTTAGAATTGTATATGCAGGTGTATGTTGCAAAATTTACCAAAGACAAAATGTGTCAATTTTGTGTAACCTTTTGTGTTTTTGCTGAAGGAGTAACTCCATGTTTTCAAAGGATATATTATCATCATCTGGGGGTTAATTTGAATCCTGAATTCTGCTTAAGTTTTTAACCCTTCAGCCTCATTGTTTGATGGGATAGGTGTGGTCACCATCATGTCTGTGTGTGCATCTGTGCATCAGTCCATGTGTCACCCATGCAGACACAATAACTTATGAACAAGTTAAGCTACCATCACAAAAGTTGTACAGCAGAAGCCACTCATCAGAAGCTTGGCCAAGTTCAACATTCAACAACCTTGACTCATTCTCAAGGTCACCAGTGGTCATCATAGTTGTACCATGGCTGAGGGGGTCTTGAGGCTATTCCAACTATTCTATTTTCTAGAAGACAGATTGAACTGGACTGGTGATATCTGATACCCAGTACCATCTGGGCACCTAGACTGGCTGGTCTTCATGAGGAGTCCACAGGTCTTTTAAGCCCAGGTGGGGTTTGTCTAACCCATGTTAAAGAAAAATATGTCTTGTAGCTGACAGGAATTCCTCAATGTACCAAAGCGTCACACTGAGTTGAATCTTGAGGAATCCCAAAGCTATTACAGACTGGAACTAAACATGCCAGGGGATTCAGTAGAATATATCAGGTCTCTAGAATATTTGATCTCTGCACCAAGACATCATTGTAATGTTCAATCTGGCGCCCTTCCTTTGCATAATTGATGAACAAAGGTAATTATTGGTCAGTTCTAATAGAGGTACAGGCCTGTGATATTGTGTAAGAGGAACCAGGGCAGTGGCCTGTGCTGGGTATAAAGTGGTTAAAGTGTCTCTGAAGATTGTTCTCAACATTGTGGACATACTTTTTCATCAAGACATCATACAGAATCTACAGATATAGATTGATTCATTACATTATCATCAGTTTATATAACTACTAAATGTCAAGATAGTTTCATCAGACTTATGAGATCAACCGATGCACGGGAACAGTGTTATTTCGCTGAATATATTTGTGAAGCGTTTAAAAAAAGGGATAAATTTTTGTCACCCTCAGAGTAAATTTGTATATTGCTGTAACCTCTGAATTATTGTACTATGGGCCAGAGGCCTTGGATACTGAATAAACCATTACATACAGAATCTACTTGATAAACATAGTAACAGAGTGGGAATATAGTCTCTCTCTCTCTCTCTCTCTCTCTCTCTCTCTCTCTCTCTCTCTCTCTCTCTCTCTCTCTCTCTCTCTCCTCTCCCTCTCCCTCTCCCTCTCCCTCTCCCTCTCCCTCTCCCTCTCCCTCTCCCTCTCCCTCTCCCTCTCCCTCTCCCCCTCCCCCTCCCTCCTCCCTCTCCCTCTCCCTCTCTCTCTCTCTCTCTCTCTCTCTCTCTCTCTCTCTCTCTCTCTCTCTCTCTCTCTCTCTCTCTGTCTCTCCCCACACACACACACACACATGTATATATATATATACACACATAGGCCTACATTACGACATACATTTTTTCACCAGACCCCGATTAACAGACTAAAATCAAATTTTCCAGTTTTGTCATTGTTTGATATGGAAACCTAGAAGTGCATAGAAATTGATTTAGGAATAAGAAAAGTCCCAGTCAACTCCTCAAGGAGACTCTTTCATGTCCTGGAAGCCTGCCACGTGGCAGCGATACTTCAGCTATGTACAAATTGGTATGAGAGTCGGCGTACCTGTCCTTAAAACCCTGCTTATATTTTGCTGAGGCATATCAAAAGCGAGCAGGAGAAAAACCGTTCAAAATGCTGATCTTGGAGAAAGTTACTGTACCAGATCTGAGACAATTGTGTACCTCAGAGAGTTTGTGGCCATATATGTACGGTGTTTAAAAAAAAAAGGAAGAAGTCTCCTTTCTGGCAGCACTGTTCCATGATGCTATATCCCAATATTGAAGTTAAAAGCAGCACAGGAAAAAAAAAAGAAGGTTCCTTTCATGACTATTGTAAACAAAGAGTAGTATCCCAAGCATGAAAAATCAAAAAGAAGATTCTTAGATCTTTTTATGGCAAACCTTTTACTGGTAGACATTTCAACTTTCTTTGATCAACTGCAAAGTGTTAACACAATCAATGGACTGTTAAATTCACATCCACTTGCAGCAAAAAAGCTGGAAAAAAATCTTGGGAGTCAAAAGCTAGAAGATCAAGGTGAAATAGATTTCAGATTGGATGCTGAATTAGATGGATACGTTTTATGCTCAAAATGTACCTTTGTGTACCAGTGTAAAAATAGTCTGATTAGTCATGCAGAGTTGAAGTCTATAGATGAAGTATTATGGATCATTACTCCATGCAGTATGACTATGGTAACCAGGACACCTATTGTAGAGGGGCTATATGCGTACATGTACATACAGTGGTACCTGCTGTATGTGGCCATCCCTTCTGCCAAGAAAAAGTGGCCACGTACAGCAGGTGACCTGTCACTGCAGGTATGAATTTACAAAGGAACTGATTCCTATGTCCAAGCATAGTGACCACAAAAAGTGATGTGGCTTTTCATGGCAGTGGTTGCATACAGCAGGTACCACTGTAGTTTATATTTGTATATTTTTTGCCATAAAAAGATCTAGGAATTTCTTTATGTTCTTTTCTCAACCCAAAATAATTTGTGTACAGATATGTCTCTCTGTGTGTATGTATGTACATATACATACATATATGTTTATCATAGGCTGCCCCTCTTGAAAGATCACCATTCCTGTTAAGTAAGTGTGGGGTTTCCATTATATTATGTTCCTTTAGAGAGGCCACCTTTCTTGCAAGGTCACTTT